>JANHFX010023128.1:0-15253 GCA_027560015.1 Chloroceryle amazona | reverse complement strand
GAGTTGGGTATAATGCACTAATGATGCTACCTGTATTGATTTAGATATGATTTCATAATATTCATTCATATATTACCTCTCTCCGCAGGCAAGCCCCGCAGCGGCCGACGAGGACTCCTGTTCTTCCTCCGCCGCCCTCTCGCCTTCCTCCTCGCCGCGGTCCATGGCCTCGGGCCCCGGCTGTGCCCCCAGCAAGTGCGTGTGCAGCAGCTGTGGCCTGGAGATCGTGGACAAGTACCTGCTGAAGGTAAGGACGGGCTCCCGTTGCACCAAGCCAGCGGGGTCCGGCCCGTTGCCGCTGCGCGGGGATAGCCTCCCGGGACGGCCGGGGCCGAGGCTTGCCGGGTTGAGCGGGCACCGACGGGAGCGCGGCCCGGCCCGGCCGGTGCCGCCGAGTAGGCCGGGGACTGGTCCCGAGCTGCCCGCGCTCCGCGGTGCCCCGGCCCTGCTGAGGGCGGTCCTGGGGCCGCTGGCGTTGAGTTGATGCCCAGCCCCGTGTGACAGCGCAGCGGTGAAACCTCGGGGCCGAAAGTGCCTCGGAAGTCTCGCTGTAGCCGTGGGCGAGTCGGTTGCGTTGTCGAGTCTGCGCCTGGCACGAGGATGGAGCGTTGGGAGGCCGCTGCCGGTGCCCCTTGAATGGGGAAGCCCAAATAAGCGCGGTGCAGTCGCTTCCTAAAGGACCGGTGGATTTCCACCTGCGCAGGGGGGTCCCGGCGTTACTTAACCTACCGCCGGAGCCGTTAGAAATCAAAATCAGTGCCGCTGCGCCTTGTTCTGCGCAAAGTTTGGCAGCTTGTCCCAGAATCCCCCCCCGCCGGACGCAGTTGGCTTCGGACATGTGCTCCCGGTCATCAGGGTATTTCTTTATTGGCCCCAGCGGCCCCTGTTGTTCTAACACTTGCTCTTTGTGAGCGTGTGCTCTCCCTAATGTTTCATCTCGCTGAAATACTAGCTTGTGATCGTTACACATATTTCTCTCCTAATGACTGAAGTTAGGCAAGCAGTCAAAAGCTTAATATGTCTGGGAGCTCTTGCCAGTATTTTCTGGATTCGTGCCTTGAGAGGAGAACGTGAAGAAGGACTGTAAATGGCTCCGTTCCCAGCCCAAATAAAGCATTATTCAGAGCTGTATTCCAGGAATCTTTTGTTTTTCACCCCTCGTCAGAGCTATCAATGGAACTGTTTGTTGTAGCAGTCACTGCAGGCCAGTACCAAGCTTCCGCAGCAGGAAGAAATGGTTTTGTTTGTGGTCATTTATAACCAATCGCCCGGATTATTATCTACAGCGGGCGGTTTGTAAATGATACATCCACAGTGAGCAGAAGCAATCCACCTTGACTGCCCGGGCCTGCCCGAACGGAGATTCTACAGCAGCCCCTGAGTCTGGACGGAGAACTGGAAATTACAGATTTTTGTTCTCTTCAAATCTCTTCCGCTCAGCGATGCAGTGTGTGGGGCACGGGTATGGCTTTGGGGGAGTGCAAGGTGGCGAGGGGTGAGCGGAGTGCTGGGGAGACTGCGGCATCTCAGCAGATCAATCGCCAGCTAGTTACGAGTTGTTGGTGAGGCTGCCTGCGTACAGTAAGCCCTTTATCGGTTTATTTCAGTTAAAGGGGTGAAGATCAAAACATTTGGTTGTGGCTCCCTTTCCCTCTGCACTTCTTTCCTCAGAAAATGAACCCGTTCCCTGGGAGGAGTGAGATCTGCAGGAGCTGCTGGCCAAGAACATGAGCAGGGCGATGAAGCTTTGTTCCCAGTGTTTTCCTGCCGAGTCAACCCTCCGTAAACCCCGAATTTCTTCCTGGCACAATTATATTTTTGGTTCTCAGATGTATATTCCGTTATTTGCACGCCACTAACCTTCCAGCATATGAGAAACCTCTCCTGAATTTTAGGCAAAGATTAATATGCTGCACTACAGGCAATCGAATAATTTTCTCTCTTCAAAATCACTGCTGGAAAATAAATCAGGAAAAAGTTAAGAAATTGGCACTAAAAACATTTTTTAAGGTCATGTTTTAACCTCACGATGTTCTTACAGCCCTATTTGCTGTTACAGTTACACTGGCCTCTGGCTGTCAGGGCAGGGGCATCTTCATCACTAAACCTGAGGAGGCCATAAAACCTGCGTGGGACCTGCTCTGCCAGCTCCACGTCTCAAGGGTAATCCCTCCATTCCGTGTTCCAAGATCGCTGCGTTGTCACCGAGCTGGCGTTCTATCGCGCAGCTCAGCCCCGCCGTGATGTGGTCAGGCAGCCATAAATAGCACCCACTGGTCACTTCCTCCAGATCCATCGCCCTCCGAACAACTCCTGACTTTTTTACACGTTATTCTGACGGCTCTTGTTCGGAAATGACTTCCAACACTTTGGGGCGGAATCACCTTGACGAGAATTGAGGGCATTCAGGACAGATGACCGATCCAGGAAAACTCCGGCGAATGAGCACCCCCAGGACGCGAACGCACGGCAGCGCAGACCCAGCCTCCAGCCTGCTCGGCGCTGGGGGCCATGCCCCCCAGTAAGAGGCATTTACGGTATCATTCCCCCCTCAGCACCAGGCTGGACTGTGGTAGCAGCACATCTGGCACAGAAAGGAGTTCAGCAGGAACATCAGCCAGGCTTAGCACCTCTGCCCTAGCGATCAGTGAGTTCCCAGTGGTGTTCAAGCGTTCCGAGCAAGTTCACAACCAAATTGGCTTCACATTCTTCTTCCGGTAGATTCAATTGTGGTCTGGTGCTGGTGACATCCTGCGACCCCCCGAGGATATGTGTCTGTGATGATGGCCTCACACACTTTGCTACTTCAGCATCCTCTGCCCTTTCTCTTGGTATTAAACTATTAGCAGAAGTCAATGACAGTTCAATACAGAGCAGCCGGAGAGAGAGAGAAATCGTAACAGTTTGACTGTCCGAAACATCTTCCTCGTGAGCATCTCTGAGCACTGCATAAATACTAGTGATTCATCTTCATAGGTTCTGAGTGTCATAAATAAAATTATGCATGAAATATATGAGCAGATTCTGTGGCAGAATACAGCATGTGTTACATTATCCGGATCAGTGCCGCGTACAAGTTTTGGCACAGTTGGTGCTTCTATAAATACACACCTAATTAACTTTCTGTATTATTCTGGCGCTATTTTTCAGGAAGCGTTATTGTGGGGAAAGAAAAAGAAAAATAAAAAGAAAAGAGAAAGTTATAAGAAAACGAAATCTTGGGAGGAATAAAGGTCCTGAGTGCTAAGATATTTTTGTTTTGCTTTATGAAAAGAAGTCACGGCTTAGCTGATGGCTGGAAAAAGGTTCTGGTGTGTGGTTCTGGGTCATTCTGGCACAGAATGAGCTCTTCTAATAAGTGGTTGTAGAATGGGGCCTGACTGAGAAAGAGGGTTATCTTCCATTGAAACTGCTGATTTCTCAGAAGTGATGGAATTGGAATGCTGATGAGATTGCCGTGAAGTGAAATTGAAACTGTTGAGCCTCATTTATTGGGTTCTTTAGAGTAATGGGATCAGTATAGGGCTGATCATATTTAGTGCCATTAAATCTTCTGTGCTTAATTAAGATGCTTTGTACATTATGCAGT
Organism: Chloroceryle amazona; assembly: GCA_027560015.1. Taxonomy (NCBI): domain Eukaryota; kingdom Metazoa; phylum Chordata; class Aves; order Coraciiformes; family Cerylidae; genus Chloroceryle; species Chloroceryle amazona. Next base: position 11,664 of record JANHFX010023128.1, on the reverse strand, counting down.
GTGACCAGGATCATGTAGAGAAGAAGGGAGGAGGCTAATACCTTTCTAACCCTGCATCTTGTTCATTCATTTACAGGATAATGTATGCATGCATCTGACAAATTATTCCATTAACAAGAACAGAGTTTATTCTGACAGAGAACAAGACACTGGTAGTAAGAGGTAAAAAGGGGAGAACACTTCTAAGCTGCTCCCAGAGGGGGTGGTGTTTACCTTTTCTTGTACATCTTCATATGCTTGACATAGGACTCGAAAGCATCTCCCTGTCCTTCCCCGCTGCACTTTTATGCTGTTGCATAAGCCAAGCGAAGAAGCTCAGATGAGTAACAGAATCAGACACCAAAGCTGGGAAGAAAACTCCACAGAGGGGAGTTTGTCCTCCAGCTCCACCACATACCTTGGCTTTGCTGCCAAATTTGTTTGTCCAGAGATTAAATGCTTGCCTGCCTTTCCTAGGCACACTGACTTGTTTAATAATGTTACCACTCTCCAAACTTCCCTTGTAAGCTTCGATCATCGTGCTGCAACAATTCTGCTGTGCTTGTTACCTTCCTCAGCTCTGAGGGGCAGTTTTATATTCCTTTACCTGGACATACTACTTTTTCCCAAGCATTTCTCTCGCAGTGTTCTTTCTGTGTTCGTTCTTTGTACATAAATCAGCTGCAGGGCTGAGCAAGGCATAACTCTTGTGAGATCACCTGCAAGTATACGTTTCTTCCTTACATTTTGCTTCCTAAATCCTTTCCTAACTCCATGATAGTTTGGGCCAGAGAAGTTTCCAGGCACAAACACAGTTGCAGTGATGTAAAGAGGCTCTACACACACCGAGCTACTGCAATATGAGGGTAGAAAAATATGAGGGTGCCATTGCATTTGTGTTTGCTATCAAAGTTTCCAATGCTCCGCTCATTCCAGGACACTCCACTTTTAATAGCTGCACCTGGAAATGTGGCTCTGCTACCAGCCAGACGTGGCTGCGCGTAGCAGATGTTATTATTGCAACAGGGATAACAGCACCTGCTGTTCTGAAGCACAACTATCATCACATCTCCTCCCCCCCTTACACCAGGGTAGTGCAGGATTTGGTATTCTCTTGGATCGCAAACCCAAGCCCCAGTTGCTTGAGGAGTCTGAGAAGTCTCTCCTTCAACCTGCAACATCATCATGTATTAACTAACCTGGGGTGGGGGTTTTGCTGCTATCACCAGCCTCTTTCTCACCCCAGTTTGGGACTGGTTTGGCTCTCTGCAGGTCCCCGCAGCCGGCTGGCGGGTGGGCGGCCGGCAGAGGGGGATCGACTACACCGAATCGGTGGGAGAACGGGGCTTGTGCTCCTGGAGACATAGGGAAGCCTCGCCTGCCCACGGGAGGCCTCACCTTGGTGGGCAGCTTCACCCAGCTCTCTGCAGACAGAAATACTGCAGATGTGTCCCGTGCCCTCAGTGGAGGGTGCTCGGTAACAGCGAGGGCAGACTGCGGTCCTCGGGGCACAGCAAGTTAGTGCCAGCTCAGCCCCTTCTGCTCCCAGCACATACCAGACTGACATCAACTCTGCCTTCGGCCCGAGGCTGTCATTTCAGACTGTGTTACTTGTTTATAAACGACAGCTGCCACCGTTGTGCCAAGAACAGGCTGGATAAGGTGGTTTTCTCCAGACTAAGTGACTCGTTCCTTGCTGAAACCAGCAGCAGAACTCCGGACTTTCTGTTACCCCTGCCCTTAGGCGCTGGGATCAAGCCTAGTGCATCCCCTGCCCTCCACACATCCCCTGCCTTTGCTCGGCACAACTCTGTCACCCCTAAGCTGTATTTAACTTCCCAACACACCCCACGTCCTGTGTTGTAGGTGGCCATCAAGTTGTGTGGGAATTCAGTTGCTATGTAGTTTGAGGCAGGCAAGGTTGGAACCCCTCATGAAGTGTTATCTGAGCGATTTTGAGGGATCTTTTAGGAAGGGCTTTCAAATCAGGTGTCGTATCCTACCAGTCCTAGTAATAAAGGCAGCAGGACCAGACACGGAGCCCAGGTTGTGGGCTCTGCTTTCTGCTGAAAGCTCCATGCAGGGCGACAGTCTGGGCTCACAGCTTCTCCTGTCGCATTTCCTGGAGCCACAAAATACAACCACGGTTCCATTCTGGGCAAATATGGGTGCTTGAGGTGACCCGGGTACAGACCCACGCCCCAGGTCAGATGTGCTGAAGGATATTGTCTCCAGTGCTCCAGGCTGGGTAGGACTTTTATCAGGTGACAAGACTGGGAGCCACTGGATGGCTACAGCTCCAGTGCGGACCCAAGAGATCATGTAGGATGCGGTCATCACCCTGCAACTGGTCAGAGAGTCAGCTCAGCCAGCAGAACTCACTCGGGGGGCTATATTCATGGTATTTTTATGGGTTTTTTTCTAATTCCAGTTCTCTGTAAGCTTGATCTTCTTAGTAAGAAAATACCAAGTAGCTTGTGGCAGCAGCATGCTGGTTATTTGACACACAGAATAACATAGTGTGTCCTAAGTTACAGTGGAAGCTGCAAATAAATTTGAGGATGAAGGAAGAGGAGGAGGAGAAACTAGATGGTAGAATCTATCTGTCCTAGAACTATCACCTTCCAGAAGTGATCTGCAAAGAGCTGGCCAGCCAGGAGTGAGCTGCGTTCAGTGAAAAATGGTGTATTTCAGTGAGCCCTGTCACTTGCTAGGTTGGACTTCACCCTTTAGTAAGGGGAGAAGTGAGTTACTCAGCAGGTGATTTTTCTTCCTCTGACTCAGCGTCGCATCCTCGGTACGCCATTTGTAGATGTTAAGGCAAAGCATCAGAAGAGCAAAAGATTCCTAATTTTAATTTTAAAGTGATTTAGGAATGAAGGATTGATCACTGCTAAGAGGAGAACCGGCTGGCTCTGTGTGCTAGGTGATTAATCAGCAATATTCAGCGTACGGTGGCTGTCTCAGAAATGATGCATTGACTCGATAGAAGTTCTATTTAGAAGGGAAAACCTTGACAAGGAAGGTCCTCTCTTCTGCTGCCTTCGCTTTGACCGTCGGGTCGTTCCTGGAGACAGTACAGCACAAATATACTGCCAGGCAGAGGATTTTCAGGGTCTCGTTTGCAAGGTGGTCAGTTCCCTGCGTGCAGGTTTGTAGCGCGGAGCAGCGAGCGCATTTGGGAATGACCTTGTGAGGCAATATCTGAGCTACGTTTCATTTCCTTGGCTGAGAACTGACACCGCACACTCTGCCTTAGCTATGCCACCTCAGAAGCTGAGCTAGGTTGTATAAACTTTCAGCCTGTAGCGTGGACACACCATTAATTACTGTATTTCCTTCCTTATGGGGCTTGAGCAAGCCTCACTTCCCAGCATTTTTATCTCCCCCAAATCAGAGAGATCCTCCCTCCTGCAGATGATGCCGTTCATTAGGAACTGAAAGAACCATTTATGTTGGTTTGGGTTTTTTTACTTAAACATACTCTTGGGCAATTGCTTCCCTTTCCCCAGCTTTGCTAGCACGCAACATCCATCAATAGATAACCGAGGAAATTTGCCTTTAAAAAAAGAAATGTCAGGGTTTTATGGGCGTCCTGACATGAAACTGGTGTGCTGGAACTTGATGTATATATGCTTGCTATTGATGGGAGCTGATTGCTGCCAGCTCTTGTTTTCCTCAACGCCACTGTGGTGTCTGGTCTAAGTGGAGTACGGTTGGTGAGGAGGAGAAGTTCTCTGTGCTGAAGGTTCAGCTGAAGAGCCGAGCGCCTGCACCGCATCTCAAAAATTTCCTGTTTGCAAGGCAAGATCTGATTAAACCAAACCTGTACGTTTATGACTCTTCCTCAGACTGTAAAGAGTATAAAAATAAATACATCCATGTGGTGTAGCAGGGTCCCACTTCTCAGGCTCATGAATAGCACAGGGTGGAGGAGGCCGAAAGGAGGAACACCGACTGTGCTCCTGCAAGTCTGGGGGTTTGGCCGGGCATGTTGTTTATATTGCTCCACTGAGAGTCATTCATTTTGCACTTAACCCCGTTAAGAGAGCACTCAGCTACTCACAGATCTGCCCTTTCTTGGCCTACTTTTCATCTGATTATAGGCAAAAAGTCCTCATGTGTATGACAAATTACTTCGTTGGATAAGGTGATTTCTTCTTGAAGCTCAGCTTCAGAGGACGTACCTTTATTTACTGCTTATTAACAAAACTGCAGAGAAGGAAGCACTGCCCCCATCCAAAGCACTCACACCTGCCGTCATAAAAGGATTTGAAGCTATTGCTTCGTGTTTCCTTTGCCAGCAGCAGATCAAATATAACCCAGTGCCTCATTCTGCCTGATCATCATCCTTGTGTCCGGAGCCTCCTGCTGTTCACTGGGCCAGTTGGGTGCTCAGCGCTCACACCGTGAACTTCACCTCTGCAATTAGGTTAGAAAAATGCTGTTGTCTGCTTGTGATTTTGAACAAAAGCACTTTCCAGGTCTGCTGCAGAGGTAGCTAAAGCTGCTGTGCAGTTGTTTTCTGTTCAATTCTTTAGCTCTCAGCAGGCAGCCTCTGAGATCAGGAAACAAAATGAAAAGGTAACCAGTGTCTCATCCTCACCTTTTTTTTTTTAGCTCATTTTTTAACAGTAGCCAATTTTGTAGCACAGCCTGAGCTGATGCTCTGCATTTCACTGACCTCAGCAATGTTGCACCAAGAGTGAATTTAGTCCATACCATCAATCTGACATTGAGTCAGCTCCTGATACAAGCTATTTAAGCCTAGTGAGACAGATGTGTCTGTGTTAAGGAAGATAATTCCAGTGCAGGACCATCAATAAAATATTAACCTTTTCATATATTTTAATAGAAGTTTTGGTAGAAATGAAGCTGTTCCAAAGTAAAAATACAGTCAGTGGAAACGACCACATACACGGCGTGCAGTTAATCAGGTCACTGTGAGAAGCCTTGCTCTGACCAGCTCAGGGTTGAGAGTGAACCTTCATGATGCTCTGGGATACATTCAGGCCATCTGTCACCTCCTACCTTTTAGTTCTGGAAAAGTGGATTTCAGTCAGCTGTTATTTTTTCTAAGTCGTTTATTTCAGTAGCAGAATCGCAATAAAAGAGGATCTGTGTCTACAAAAGAAAGTTTCTGAGCTGTGCAGTTCTTCATTGTCTCGTGTCATTGTGCAAAAAGAAAAAGGATGCAGAATTTTTTCCTTTTTTTGGCTTAATATCGATATCATTTTAGGTATTAAAGTGGCCAGATTTGTAAATACGGTCAGGACACGGCAAAACAAAGCAGCTGGTTTCAGAAGAAATGGATTTTTGAAACTTCCTCGGTGTGCTGTGTGCAGCCCTGGCCAGTGAGTTAGGACAGGATGGGATACCCTTGGGAACAACTGCACTGGGAATGCACTTTTTATTTGAAAGCTTAAATGGAAACTGGTCGTTTCTGGCTTCTACATAACTGCTAAATACTTGAAAACCTCTCCCGGGCTGTTACAAAAGTTTAGGCCTTTGAAAGCCCCTAACACACAATCGAGCAGATTGTTATTATTCCTGAAAGATCGGATTAATCCAATCAATTGCCCAAATGAGAATTAGACCCCCTTTTAAGATCTGATCAAAAGTGACTGTAGCAACGACACCTTTTTACTGAAGTTGTGGAAAAGCAGTCAAGCTCATATTACAAAAAGAATAAGCCACTGTCCACTTGGTCTGGCTGCACAGCACATTTTCAATAAGTTTATGCTCTAACAAGCTGTATCAGTTTCATCTCAGTAGACCTGATGGTTATTGAACAGTGCTCAATGTTCTGGAGGGTGCCAGGCACATAATTGTTTTTACAACACTGTAAAATGAATCAGACTGAAATTAGTGTCACTCAGCAGAATCACTTTCCTTCTCTTTAAATTACTTAATCCGAGGGTTAATCAAAAAGAAAATGAAGTTTTGACACTGCCCTTCAGCTAAGGGCAAGTACAGGTTCAGTTGTCTTCACTTCATTTGACTGGGAAGAGAGGTTTTACAGTATCTGCACTTGTGTGTGTGCCACTGCCCCGCTGCTCTGCCTGGGGGGAGGCAGGACGATGGAGCTGACATCTCAGCTCTTCCCGCTTGAAAGTCAGGTTGGTAGAAGGAAGCTGATGCCATTTTTCCATCTGCGCTCCGGTGAAGTGGGAGCTAGCAAAGAGGAGCTACAGGAAAGGATATTTCTGTGGGGAAAGTCCTCAGAGGAGCAGGCTGGCAGCTTCTGCTGTAAAGCACAGAGACATTCTCACTCCTCCTTCGGTGCCGTTTGAGCTCAGGAGCTGAGGAGGTGGAACAGCTAACGCAGCTAAGCCGCATCGTGTACCAATATCAGATACCAGCTCCTTGATTTCTCTCCTGTAAATTGGCTCCTTGCTGAGATAAACTAAACCTCCTTTGTTCTGCCCACTTTGAATGGTGTGTTTTGGAAGCAATTCCAGCAAATGTCTCTGCCTCGGAGGCTTTCAGGTCTCACTCTATGGGACTATTGCTTCGTTCTGATCATTCACTGTAGCAGGTTTATTATTTTTCACTCCATCATATTTTGCATGCACGCAGGTTTCAGTGGCATTTATTAGTAGTATGTTTTTAGAACAACGTCTGGCTCATGAGTTATATCAATAACAGCTGGGCAAAGTAAGATGATCATGAGCTATAATTATTATATACAGCAATACTGTCAACCGAAGGCTCTGAGAAATTACCTAGGCTAGAGATATCTGTAGTTTCAATAGTGCATAATCCCTTTGCAACAATACAATTATGCAAAATGAGATTAAAGGGTTTATCTGCATGTGAAAATTGCATCAGTTTCCATTCATATTGCTTTTCAGCCGCAGTAGATAATATTCGTCCTCTGATAGCTTCATTTCAAGAGCTAGTGGCACAACGAGCCTTCCCTTTTTCCCTCATCCCTGAAAGAAATGGTAGACCGGGGTAGACCGGGCGCATTTTGGTCCTTTTGGGTTGAGTTCGAGAGCCCCTTCTTTGACAGCTGGTCTGTCAAGGCAAAGCTGCTGATGGTCAGTCCTCTTCCGTCCCCCAAATGACCATGAGCTGGTTCAGTTCTATCACAGTCCTGTCAGAACCATAAGCTGCTGCAGTCCAGCAGAAGCGATGTGGAGAGCTGCAGGACTGGGGCAGGGCTCTCAGGATAAACCCAGGTGAGTGGAAATGTGAGTGTAGCAGCAGAAGACAGACCCACCATACCCACCCCAGCTTCATACGAGTAACGACAGCAGCAAAACCAGAGTACCGGAGGCTTAACACTGGTCAGGAGCCAAAACATTTGCTCAGCATCCTTCAAGGGCCTGTAATTCCAGCTACCATCCAGTGTAGGAAGGTGCGAGTCTCTGCTTGTGAGCGTGGAGGAGCTGTGCTTCTCCCAAGGCCCATCCCCTCTGTTGGGAACGTGTGATTGGGATTTAATTAGTTCCAGTGCACATGGGATGGCTTCTTTCATTGCAACGTGTATCTGAAGATTTATATTCTAGCAGAGACAGGGAGGGATGTAGCTCACGGAGGGCTCTGACTCCGTTCTGCTAAAGCTACCCTAGAGTTCCTTCCCTTTAGAAAGGGTACCAAGCGTTATGGTCTGAGGAAAATGTCCCCTCGACAAGCAGTAAAAAAGGAGGAGCTCAAGCGAAGAGATGATTAAAGTAAGGCAGCCATGAGGAAATAGTATTTACTTCTTAATCTCTTTTCTTAAGCAACAGCTGATAGTGTTTCTGCCACGTGTTCAGTAAAGAATGGAAAATATGAGGCCACTGATGGCAATGTCACACCCCCTGCTTTTAACAGTTGGGGCCTGGGCGCAGAAATACATGATTACATTAAATCTCATGGGTGGTAACATTGCTCGCAACCACCGAGGACCAGCAAGAAGCATTTATTGGTCCTGGCATTCATAAAAATGATCCGGCACTGCCTGATGTCTTGCGGTACGTGACTAGTCAGCAGGAGAAGTTGTACATAATGACAGTGGAAAGACAACATTAATTGTGAACCATCTGTCAGACGGGTACTTGGGAAGTGCTCTGGTGTGATGTACACGCTACACAAGGAGAGAGAACCCGCCCCTGCCTCTCCTTCTCAAGAATATAAAATGATGTGGGCACAGGTACTGAGAAATCTATATTATCCTGGCAATGGGAAGAGAATGAGCGGCCGGTTACAGTCTCCTGCAGTGGGGGTGTGCAGGTGTACGCGCGCGGTCTCCCTCTTTTGCTATAAAGAAGCTGGTCTGGACAATGTGGGAAGGACATTTGTCAAAGGGAATGACTGAAGGTGGTTTTTGAAGGACTTTCTAGCATAGCAGTGAAGAGCTCTGGCATTGTGAATTTATTTTTTCCCCCAGTATTATGCTTTGGAAATCCAAGTTATCCCCAACCGCATTGATCAGCAGCAAGGACTGGACTAAAAAAAGAAAAATATACTCTGAGACCACCAAAATGCTCAAGAGAGGTCCCCCGGGGAGGCTGTGGGGTACCAGGGGTAGGGAGCATCTCAGGTGTGTGTCTGGAGGTGGTGGAATCAAACCCCCAGCTCCAGTGGGAATTTGGGCACTGAGAGTCCCAATATTTAGATTTGTATGAATACCGTGCGTGCAAACAAACAAAAAAGAAAAAATCAGGATTCTGCAAATGGTGAATTTTTGAGTGAAACCACGATCTGGAGACAACTCCCAGCAGTGAATAAACCCCCGACAGGAAGACAAAGAACTGTCTGTGGTAAGAGAAATGTACCTGTCAGTGGCAACAAGGAAAACTAACTCAGTGCTGACAGAAATAAATGGTCTTGTTAGCGTAGAGCTTTCCTAACACCGTGCGCGTGGTTTAATTTTTCAATTTATGAACGTGCTGTAACCTGTTTAATAATTTACATCCTGATTGTTTGATAATTAAGAAAGAAAACCGCTTCTCCTTGCTGGAGGACAAGAAGCCGTAGAGATCGCCTGGCAAATAAGCTGTGAATGGATAAACACCGAGTTGGGAAAGGTCGCCGAAAAATGCCCGATTCCATTAACGCTTCCTGAGGACACGGAGGATTCAACGGGGAAAGTTTCGACGCTTTCCAAGAAGACCCAAAGGTCTGCCCCCTGTTCACACCCAGGATCTCCAGGAGCCTCTGACCGCACGGGCTGGATTTGCCGGGAAGAACAAAAAGAGAAGAAAATGAAACCGAAATAAACCACAACTGAGCCGTGGAGGTGGTTCCAGAGGAGTCGTTCAAAAGAACAAACCACTCCTTAAATTAACGACTTGGCACCTAAATTGGCACCTTGACGGGCACCTTCGGCTCTGGCTCATTTGTAATAATCCAGGTAAGTAAGGTAAAGGAGCAGCTGCCTCCGTGCCTTTGTCAGCACAGGAGGGAGGAGAGGAGTCGGGAATTTCGGGCACCTTCCCCTCTCCCAGCACATCTGCCCTCCAGGGGAGGGGGGAGTTAGGGGGCGGCCGCACCCCCCAAGGCCCAGCGGGGTCTACCAGAGCCCGGGGGGAGCCTCAAAGTTGGTGGCACCAAAGCGGGAGAGGAAAAATCAACCGTTTTCCCAGGACAGCTAAAACCCAGGTGACGCTGGAATATTACAGAGAGGGAGGAAGGAAAAACTTCCCCTCGCGTTTGAGGGAAGCTAGGATAATTCGGACAAAACGGGGACTAAGTGGAGAAAAAAGGAAAAAAAAAAAAGGTAAAAAATAACCCCAAACACGCTTACCTGGGTTTCTAATTATTTCCCTGGATTGCAGCGTTACCTCAGCACTTTGTTCGCAGGGTTGTGGGGTGGGGGTTTTGTTGGGTGGCTTTTTGGAGGTTTTTTTGCATAATAATTAAGTAGGGGAAAGAACAGAAAGAAACTTTTCGGATCTGCCGCATTAACTGCAACGGAGAAAATTGTGTATTTGAGAATTTAGTGCCACGGTGCTTTGGGAGCCCGCAATCCTGCGCTGTCCTCACCGCGTCTTCCCGCACTCTCCTCTGTACGCGGGTACAGGTATTAACTAAGGAGATCGTCGGGGTGATATTTTGTTAATTATTATTGCGATAATACATGCAATGCATTCATATGATAATAGTTATCAGCATATTTATTGCTGTATCAATATTAACAATGCTAAATGATCGATGTTAATATTTGTTCGTATACTTACAATGTATTGATGAGCATTTAAGTGACTTAAACCTCTCAGGAAAGGTTTCAAAAGGACATCGGATCTCGATTATAGTCGGAGGGTCTTAATTACTGTCTCGCCCTGGGGCAGAGTGGAAGGCAGCGAGATTCCCCCCCGTGGGAAGCTTCGAGCTTTGCTCCGTGTCCCGAGCACCGGGAAAACCGGCAAGTGCAGGGAGAAGAATCCGGGGGAGAACGAAGGGGCTCGGGGCCTCTGGGCCGGTGTGAGTCGATCCGGTACCCGGTCAAAAAAAGGTATTGGGGGGGGCGGGAGAAAACAAACAAACAAACAAACCTATGGAGATCTGTCCGCAGTAATCGCTCCGGTTGGGTTGCACCACAGCTCTCCCGAGGAGCGATTCCGCAGCGGCGATGGGAAAATACAAGGAATTTCCTTCCTTATTTTATTTTATTTTTAGGGAAAGCGAGTGAAAAAGGCTCGGGGCATTGATGCTCGTGTAGACCCGAGGTCTGAGCCGTACGAAGTCCTTGCTGCTCTGCCGTGGTCCTTGTTTAGCAGGAGGACGTTAAGAGCAGGGAATGTTAAAGCCTTTGTCCCGCTGGAGGCAATGGGGATGGGGATTCCCGCGCCTCTACCGACTCGGTTCAGGAGCTGGATTTTTTTTCTCAGCTGTGTAGACAGAGACAGACGCTTTTTTTTTTTTTTTCCTAGAACTGTGGTCAACTTTTCAGACGCGAATCCTTCAGTCCTGAAGCAGTTACTTGTGCAGCGACAAGAATTGCTGCTTCTGCCCTCCCGACCCGAGCTCCTGGTCCAACTCCCCACGGTGTGTGAGGAAACCTGAGGAGTTTTGAGCCATCTCTGAGTGCAAACGGCCCGAACTGCCCCAGGAATCCCCGCTCACCCCCAAAGCCCGTGCCTCTGGGGAGAGGAGTCCAAAACCTGCCTCCGAAGGTGGAAAAAAAGTCAGGAAGAGCGACTGCAGACGTCGGACTGGGGTAAGCTGGTCTCCCTGCGGTTTGCCCTTGGGAAAGGGCTGGAGTTATATTTCTGCAAAGCAGAGTACAAAGCATCCCACCCTGTCCTTGTAAACCAACAATCCCGCCATTGTATTCACGCGTGGGGTTGAATGGAGTCTGCCACTTCTCGTAAACAAACAATTCACTCGCCCATCGACTAGGACTTGATGTTATTTCTCCTACCATTCTGACAAGTAACGTTTGGGCGCTTAATTGATTCACAGCGACGCGTTTTTATCCCCAAACCAAATGAATTCGGTATCAGCTGGCTGGTCCTAGCAGCCGGGACCGTGTCGCGGGGAAGCTGGGACTGCCGCGCTGATAATGCCGGGAAATACCTGGATTTGGGATACAGGTTTCCACTTAAGGCTAAGACACTGTTGAGGTCCTCGGAGCCCCTAGAGCCCCCCGAATCCCGGCTGCAGCCCTGGAAGGGAGGTGGGAGGCGGCTGTGTGTCTCCCTGTCTCCCCCAGGCCACCTTCTTTCTTCTCTGACTCCCATCGCCTTCCTCCCC
>JANHFX010023126.1:8730-19586 GCA_027560015.1 Chloroceryle amazona | reverse complement strand
AGCCTCCCTTGGACTCTCTCCAGTATTTCCCTGTCCCTCTTGAACTGGGGAGCCCAGAACTGGACACAACGCTCCAGATGCTCAGAGCCACGGCCGGCGGGGGCTGAATTTGCTGACAGCCCCTTCCCTGCAGAGCCCAGCAGATGCGAGGACACTCGGCCCCGCCTGTCGCCCACCTCCCCCCCGGCCCGGTGCAGCGCGGGAAGGCACCGAATGCATCTGTACGGTGACTGAGAACGGGCCCCAGCTCCTGAGTCACCTGCCTGTTGAGTGTTAAATCACACAAGACTTGGACTCCTGCCTCAGCCTCGGCCTGTTCTGTGCTGTGCACAACACTCATATTGTGGAGAGCCGTTGGAAGCGGTTTAAATGGAAGCTAACTGGGAAGTACTGGCCAAGCCCAAGGGCCAGTCATTTTAAGTATCACTTGTGTTTACATTAAAGTCACTTACTGATACTTTACAGGTGGGTACTGCAGAAGTGCTTACACTGATGGTATCTGGAGAAGTCTGACTATTTGTTATTTTTATTTCTTTTTAGGTTCCTTACGGGGCCTTTGCAACTTGTAAAGTCTTGCAGAAAAAGGTAATGTTGCAGTCAGAAATGACTGGATTATTATGATGCTTGAGCATTATTGGTGGGTTTGAAGTGACTCCGTGTGGCTGCTCACGTGTTGCTTCAGAAGCCGTTTGTAAGGAATTTGGCCGCTTACGTGATGGGGCGGTTTGGGTAGGGCTGGTCCGGGCTGTGTGCTTTAGACCTAACTTCTGCCAGGGAAGGTGAGGTGATTGGTTCTGTCTTAGCCTATCTAATGATATTTCTTGTGTGAAAAACTAGGCTCTTGTTTAGGTCTCATGCTAAATGTTTGGCCTGCTCGGAAAGCCATTTATTAATTTAATATTGATATAATACTGCATAAGATATTAAGCTCTTACACAGCCTCTGCAATTAAATCTCGGGAGATGTTCTTGTTCTAGACAGCAGCATCTCTTCTGTTCATGTCTCAATGGGGCTTTTCCTCCTCAGGTGCTGATTATTCATACGAATAATCTGACATCTTTAGTCCCGAAGTCCTGCAGCCTCCTGAGCCTCATAACTCTGAAGGTAATGGTGACTCTAACAGTTAACCTGCAGCCTATTTTCCGTGTGTTAGAACACACCAGCTCAAAAAATCCCTTCCGTCTGAGTGGGTAGCAATGTGTGGAACCTGCTTTGCCTCGGTTTACCTCCCTGGTGGGCAGACAGCAGCCAGGGTGGTTTGTATAAAGCCATAACCAGCCCCAGGACTTGTTTACCCTCTTCATAAACCCACAGTTCTCGTGGTGGGATCAGCAGCCTCTGGCGGTGGTCAGCCAGGGCTGAGGGGGTTATGGGGTTATGGGGACTGTGTGTGATGGGGCTGAATTCCCTCACCTGCCATGTAACTGTCAGCTCCACCACCCTCGTGCTGTGTGTGGTTCCACAAGAGGCAGAGTCACTCCAGCTCACCTCTCCCCATTCAGGGAGGTCTCCAGGCATAGTCCTGCCCTCTCCCTGTGCCAGTGCTGGGGTTGGGGCAGCTCAGCTCACTCATCAGGCAGAAGATGGCTCTTTCTGCCCGGCTGGCTCTGTGGAGATGATTTCTCCAGTTGCCTCACCCAGTTCTGTGGAGCAGCTCCCTGGGTGTCAGTGCTCTCTCTCATCTTTCGCTTATTTATTGATGGATAGAGGCTTGAGTTTACAGAAGACCTACAAGAATTAAGTGCCTCTGTCTCCTTGAAAAGCTGCTTTTCAAAGCCCTGTTGTAAGGGAAGATTTTATTGCTAGATAACTCCCAGCCTTTCATTCTTGCACCACGACGTCTTTCCCCAACCTCATTTGGTGAAATCATGTACTCTTCCAGGTTCTAGACCTGCATGACAACCAGCTGGCATCGCTTCCTGCTGATATTGGTCAGCTAACATCTCTTCAGGTAAAAGATTTGCAGCTGCATCCCAAGTGTCTTCAAAGGGCATGTTCCAGGACAGCAGGAATGTGGGGCTACTGCTCTTTGCTTTATAATTAAGCACAACCTGAATGATGGTGCTCCTATTGTCAGCTCTGCCTCATGGACTTGACCGTCACTTTTGTACTGGCTTGCTGGAGAGGGAGAGCAGGAGAGGAGCAGAAGAGGAGCAGAAGAGTGGCCAAGCTGAATTATATGGTCCCAGCTTAGTGCCAGGGCCGTCAGTCCGAACGGCACCATGCAGGTGCTGTGAGCAAGCAGAGTCCTATTGATTTCCCAAACCATTCTGGTTTTGCCACTCTCCCTGGTGTGATTGTGTTGAGCACTCAGCGAGCCTGTCGTACTGCACGCCGAGGGTCCCCTCTGCTCGGGGCGCAGCTTTAGGTTCAGTCACTGCTCCCCTGAGGGAGCTGGGCTGGGGGAGCTCTGCCCTGGAGTGGAGTACACTCTGCTTCCCAGTTCCTGCATCTGGGTTCAGCACCTGCTGCTGCTGCTGGTTGTGAAGAGGCTTTCTCTCCACACATGGTAGTGAGATGTACCCTGCACCCAGGGATCCTGGAAAAGAATTTATTTTTTCTTAACCCAGAAAGTATTGTCTAAAGCCAATTTCAGCTGGTCCTTCTGGGCCTGGAAGTAGTCCCAACAGCATAGATGTGTAGAAGACCTGGGACTTTTATAAAGGATATCTTGAATATCTTTTCTGTTAATGCCTTAGGTCCTAAACCTCGAAAGGAATCTTTTAACACGTCTTCCACAATCTATAGGAGACCTTGCCCAGCTCCAGATGCTCAATGTGAAAGGTATGGCACACGCTTCTTGTTGGTGCTCAGAGCAGAGCACCACTGATTATCGGGGTCGTGTTGAGCTGCATTAGTAATTATTCCTTGAAATCAAAGCAAGCACTGAATGGTTTACACTGTGAATGCTAAGGAAGAACAGGAGAGAGGTTTGAGGTCAAAGAGCTCTCAAGGCAGGAGAAATCATCTAAGCTGAAAATGATTCCCAAAATTCCCTGAGTTGTTAGAAGTCACTGGGGTTGTTCAGCTGGCTCTCAGGGTGGTGAGACACTGGAGCAGGTTGCCCAGAGAAGCTGCAGAGGCCCCTTCCCTGGAAGTGTTCAAGGCCAGGCTGGATGGGGCTTTGAGCAGCCTGGGCTAGTGGGAGGTGTCCCTGCCCAGGGCAGGGGCGTTGGAAGGGACTTTAAGGATCATTTCATTCTGTGGTTCTATGACCTACCTTGGTTCCCTGCCATGTGTTCAGCTCATGGCTCTTGGGTCAAACTTGCTCCTTGTGATGTTTTCCTTCAGCTCATTGCCTTTCCTGGAAGGAGGGGTTGTTGGGTCATTGTGCCTGATCTCCACAGCTGAAAGCTCACGGGGACAGCGCTGCAGAGCCCCAGCTGCGAGGAGTATCCGAGAGGGCTGGGGGCACACATCTTCCTCCTGGAGCGTGAGACCTACCTTGAGCTGGAGCACTACGTGTGCCCTGCAAGAGGAGTCCCAGGCCAGGGCTCGTCCCCATCTGGATAACGGTTTAGACCAACTTAAGAAATGTGTCTGCACAGATTCAAGTGTGAGAAAGGTGGTGGGCCTGTGGCAGAAGCAGTTCAGTGAAGCAAGCAGAGCAGTCAGCCTGGGTGAGCTGAATTACAGTTAAGTCCACCAACAGCCAGAGCTGGGTCCTGAGAGCCTGCGTAGCCCTGCCAGCTTTGCACAGCCCTACCACAAATGTCCCATCCCTATCGCTTTTCAAGGCTCCTGGACATTTTCCAGATAGGCAATGCCATAAATTTGGGAGAAAAGGAGAAATTGTTAGGGGAACTGGTGCTGAAATGGGGAAGGAAATGGAGGGTGAGGAGCTCGGGAGTGCAGCTCAGTTCATTACTGAATCTGTCTGCAGCATCTGGCCTCTGCCCCCAGAGCGCAGTCCCACACCCAGTCCCTTCACCCACATCTGGTACTTGCACCGAAGGGAAGAAGACTCCACATTATGAATATTCTGCTGATAAAGAGCCCAAATCCAGCCTGCAGCAGTGATCTCAGCTGAGAAGGTTGTTTTGCATGAGGAACCACTGCTGGACCTGTGCATTTAGGCTGTCTGCAAGTAGATGGTGATCCCCACCGGCCTTGGCAGGCGGTGGCAGCCTCTAGAGTCCTTGTGTGACCCGTGACAGCCCCGTCCCTGCGGCAGAGTGTAGAAATCCAGTCAAACATAGGATTGTGGCTCAGTCTTCCAGCAGATGAACTCGCTGGGCCATGCTTTGGCAAACTTGTGTAGCACTAAAGGACTTTTCTCTCTCTCTAGGAAACAGGCTGAAGGAGCTGCCCGCTACCGTGAGTGGCTGGCGGAGCCTGCGCACTCTGGACGTCAGCGAGAACGTGCTGCAGGAGCTGCCACGGGCGCTGGCTCACATCCGCACGCTGCAGGTACGACCCAGCCAGCTGTGGCTGTCTCTCCCCTTTGCAGGCTCTTAATTCTGCTGCAGGCTGCGTCCCTTCCTCCTGTCTCAATACGATAATAAATTGAGCCTAGAAAGTGATTTTTACAGGGCTTAGGCAGGACCCACTGTGGGGAGTTGTAACAAGACTGTATGTGCTTCATGGTGTCTGAAGTAGCTTCTGCATAACCCTTCCCGCTTTGATCCCTTCTGGTCGCTTTTTGGCTTAATCATGACAAAAATAATCCCCAGGGAGTGACCCCCCCAGGTATCTGTGTCCAGGGCTGTCTCTGAGAGCACCGCCTGCGCCCACGGGCTCAGCTTGACTCAGCCACTTTCCACCGAGGCTGATTCTAAAGGAGCAGATGGGCTCTTTCTGCCGAGGTTTTGCCGCCGTTGCGGTGATGGGTCTGACTCACCGTCAGCCCCCGGAGGTTTCTGGCTCCCTGGAGTGCACAGTCAAACTGGGACAAGCGCCAAGGTTTTTATGGATGTGTTGCCTTCTGGCTGCCAAACTTGTCAGTACTTAAACTGTGCACATGTCAGACACCAGGACTGGCTCAGACACCAGCATGGAGGGTGTGAATAAATGCTCTCCGGTCTCCAACACCCAGCATTAGGCTTCACCGCTCTCGTGGGCAGTCTCTGAGAGGGGGATCTGTGCCCCTCGCTCCCCTGTGCTTGATAAAGTGCTTCTTTTCTGGGCCTTCCTGCTATGCCCTTCCCTACGGGAGGCACCACTGGGTCCTTTAGGTGGCCACCGTAGGATGAAACAGCAGGTGGTCCTTCTGACACCCCTTTTCTCTCCCTGTCCTCTGTATCACCATCCCTTCTGTGCAGCATGCTTAGGGGCTCCAGCACACAGAGATGAGTAGAAAATTACTTGAGGAGTGCTGTGTGTGCCCTCTTGTGCTTAAACACAAGGTAGACCTGTCTGCATGAGGGGACGTTCCACTGAAGCACCGAAGAACCAACTCAGAAGCTTCCAGATAAGAGACAGTGGAGTCACCTCTGAAAGATGTCAAACACCCGGCAGAAATTCAATATAAACTTGTATTTATGTCAGAATTTAGGGTAACATGAAGTCAGTAAGGGAAATCTGGGGGGGCTGCAAGGGTAACCACAACTGGACTCTGGCTGAGCCACCAGAATAACCTGCAGCTCTGTGTGTTCTCTTGGAGACGCTGACCTTGGATGCTTCTTCCATGAGCTACCCATCACCTGATATTTGCAGTGCGGGTACCGAGTCCATCCAGCAGTTCCTCTGCAAAGGTGAGCGAGAGGGGTCTGTGGGTGTGGGCACGGCGCCGTGACCCCTTCAGAGATGGCATTCCCGAAGGACGAGCACGGGGTTGGCTCTGCTCGGGGTGGGTGCTGATGCTCTGCACACGTAGCAAGCTCCTCACCAAGTTAGGTGTCTTTGCTGGCAGACAGCAGAGCGAGAGCCCTTCCTTGAGGCTTGCTTCTCACCGTCACACTGCTGTTGGTGATGATTTTACTAAAACACTGGCCTAGCCGAGTCAGAGCCTGTCTGTGAGGCAGAGTGACCGTGAGAAGTCGTTGCATCTCCTGGTGGTTTTGTTTCCTCGTTTGTATTTTCTCAAGTGGGAGGACTAGGTGTTGTCCAGGAATAGTTGCCCTGAGACACGGAGATAGACCCAGTAGTCACTCGAGGTCCCTTCTTCTGGATGTGATCCTGTGCGACCTGCTCTGGGTGACCCTGCTGGAGCAGGGGTGTTGGATGAGCTGATCTCCAGAGGTCCTTTCCAACCCCACTAGACTGGGATTCTGGGATTCTACCCTGATTTTGTATGGGGAAGGACACGGGGGCTGCATACAGATCGTTTGCTAAGAGAAGGATGAAACCAGATGGCAAACTCAGAGGACAAAGATGATTACTGTGAGTTTATAAACACTGCTTCATGCAGATGGGAAGGTTTGGAAGAGGTTTGCTGCGGGGGAAGTGCCAGACATCGTGCTAATCCCTGAAATAAAAGGACGGGCAGAACTTCTTTTAATATGGGCAGTAGCATTTGCAGCCCTGCAGAAGTTGACATGCCCGAGCCCGTGTGAAGGAAGCGTCCCTCTCAGAGCAGGTTACCTTTGATCCTCCTCTTGGTGGGAATGGGGTGGCACTGTGTCCCCTCAGAGCTGCTCCTTGCTAAGCCAGCCTGAGCTAAGGGAGCTCTTTTGGGCTCTCGTCTGTGTGCAGGGAGAGGCAGCACAGTCTCACACAGCAGCCAGCCCAAGGAGGTCTTTAAGCACCGAACGTTCTTGTGTCTGACACCTTGCAGAGTGCGGAATTGCGTACTACCCTCCCTCGCAGTATCTGCTCCCCGCGCTGGAGGGTGGTGGAGGAGGAACATCGGTGGATGGAGTGGACAGGGCAGTGCATAAGTACTTGGAGGAGGAGAGCGAGTGGCAGGTGAGGCTCCCCTGCGTGAGGAGGTTGGGGGTTTGTCTCTCCACTCCATCAATGCATCTCAGCACATCACCCCTCGTCCCCTTCCCCGCCACGAGATGTGTCTTTGGGGATGAAGCGAGCAGCAGTGCCCAGCAGCGCTGGGGGCATGGGTGGCTCATCTCCTGCCCACCCACTGGGGGTGGTGGTAGCTCTGCTGACTCCTGCAACACCCATCCTACAGAGCTTTCTCCGTCCTGGAAAGCAGTCAAGGGCCAGGGGTCACAATGTGACACGGTGTGTGCAGCAGGGTAACACGTGTGTTTTTTTGGGGGACAGCAAACTGCAGAAGAACCTTGTGGCTCCAGCAGGGCTCTAGACATGTCCAGCCCTACCTGGGGAAGGCGGGGTTGGACGTGTCGTTAGGATAAGCTCTGCTAATTCCTGAGCTGTTCAGCAAGTGCAGAGTAAATTTCTTTTTTCCCTGGAGAAACACGAATGACTGGACTTTGTGCCTGTGTTAATCTTCTTAGGCCTTTCGTTGATGTCTTTACTCAGTTAAGGAAATATATTATGTGGGCTAGTAATGCCTACCAAAAATTGCTTCTGGGAGTAAATATCTGCTGATATTGCTTATTTTTCAGAACAAATTCTTGGATTATGAGAAGAGAAAGGTAAGGATGAACCCCTGCAAATGCTTTGTCTGCAGAATAGCTTCA
The DNA here is from genome assembly GCA_027560015.1 of Chloroceryle amazona. Classification (NCBI taxonomy): domain Eukaryota; kingdom Metazoa; phylum Chordata; class Aves; order Coraciiformes; family Cerylidae; genus Chloroceryle; species Chloroceryle amazona. Next base: position 12,045 of record JANHFX010023126.1, on the reverse strand, counting down.
CTATTTTCTACTTCTTTTCCCTCCTGTTCTCAGCCAAAACAGAATGTTTGGAGAACAGAGTTCTTGCAGAAACCTCCCCCGAGCTGCTCAGTCCTCACTGCAGAAAGCAGCGTGGGGCAGACTCTGGCTGCCTCGTCTGACACACACAGCCCATGAGCTGCAGTCTCTCCTGAGCGAGCAGTTCCAGTTCACTCAGTCTGCTTGCAGAGTTGGGTCCAGGGGCTTTTACACCAGGTGGCTTTTTTCTTGCCTCTCTGTGCTGGGAGCTCAGTTTGGTTTTCACATGAGATGGGCAGACGTGTGAGCAGTCCATGCACAGATGGCTCAGAACATCCCTGCCCCAAACTCCAGCCCCTCTGTGACTCCTACTTTGGCCCTTCAGCTCATGGTGCTGCTGTTCCTGCTCTGTCCTAGAGTTCCTTGTTTGTGGCCCTGTTCCCCTCACCCAGCTGCATTTTCAGTTTGCTCTTTTTATTTCACTGGTCTTTGTCTCTTCCCCCATGCAGGGCTCACTTTAATCAGAAGCTCCTCTCGTGCCGTTTGCCTCTCCCTGGGCTAGAGCTGCTCGTAGCTGGCTGCTGCCTTCACTCTGTTGTCTCCAGACAACAGGGAGAGTCCCTTTGCCACCTGGAATTGAACACAGCCTTAATTTGAGGCTTCCCTCTGGGTGCTTGTGTTGGCTGTTTCAGTTGTATGGGTTGATGCCCAGGGACTTCGGCTTCATGACTTTGAAATGAGTTGTGGGGAGTTTGGAGAGTGTCATAAAGAGAGCAGCAGCTCCCGCTTCACAGTTTTGGGGTTCCTAAGGAGTGAATATTGCCACCCCCTAGTCAAGCCGCCTCTTTGCTACTTGGCTTGCTTTCTGGTAGTTGAGGGGATTACTGTGCCTCATTTTACGTTTTTGCCAGAATTTCTTCTTGCTTGGGAAGGAGCAGAGCCAGCACTTGACTGATTTCTGGCCCTCATCTTTCTTCTTGCTCCTCTCAGGAAAAAAAAATGCAGGAGAAGCTGGAATTTGAGCGACGCCTGAACATGGGGCAAAGAGAACACGCTCTGCTTGTTCAGCAGATCAACAGCCAGAAGGATGAGATACTGCAGACAGTGAGAGAGGTAGGTCCCCTCCAGGCAGGCCCCGTAGAGGACACCGCCGTTCCTGGACTGACCACTTTGTCCTTTGGTTCTCTCTTGCTTTGGCCCAGGACCAGCTGAGGCTGGAGGAGGGTCTGACCAAGCACCAGCGCTACTTGGAGGAGGAGCACCTGAAGCTGCTGCAGCAGTTGAAGCAAGCGGAGCAAGGCATCAGCAGCCGTATCCAGAAGCTGCTAGAGGACAACCAGAGGTAGGGGGTCTTACAGCAACCCCTGTCCCTTGGGTGCTCCTGTTATTCTGGTCCATTCTGAGCGGTTCATTTTGCCCTTTCCGGGTGTTGCGGAGCCAGTTGGGATCCACGGCTGTAGGTGGTCCCTTAGCTGTTGAACTGCTGAAATCCCATTTAAAGGATGTGGAATTTGACACCTTAAAAATGTGTGTTTCACACACGTGTGCTGTTGGAGTTCCACAGTGCTGTGGGGAAGAAAATGCATTCCTCATGGAAGGTGCATATTTGAAGTATTTGAAGGTACCTCTGCCTAGATCTGCTGGATCTCCTGCTGGGGTGGTGCTCACACAAGGTTGCCAGTCTGCTTAAAGCTGCTCTTCTGTGCATAAGAAGCAAAGTCATTTTCTGCCTTCTGGGGGAGTAGTATGTCCTGCTCAGCTTGGTTAAAACCTCTTGGTTTATCTTTTTTTTTTTTCAGGCAAAAACAAAGTTCAGACATTCTGAAATCCTTGGAGAATGAGAGGTGAGTCTCCATGAAATAAGTTCTTCTAGAAGAGGGGCAAGAATCTGGGAAGAGGGCTGGGACCTTCCTTTCAGAGCCACCAGTCTGAAGCCACCTTAAGTCAGGGGAGTTTCATCTCATACCTGGTGCTGGTCACTGTTGCAGGCAAGACACTGCACCAGATGTGCCTGGTCTTACCCAGTCCAGCAAACCCAGTGGATGGTGCTTCCACCTCTTCTTCACCTCTGAAAGGTCCTAGCTAAGGAGTTTGGGAACAAACCCCTGTATTCTGCTGTCAAGGGCCAACAGAAATGCTACCTCCATTGGAAGGCAGGGTGTGGGTGAAGATGGTCCAGTAGTGTGTAGAGGCTGGGAGGAGCACATCCAAGGTGATGCGGCCACTCCATCACCAGTCTGAGCTGGCTTTGCCTCCAAAAGTGGTTATCCCCACCTCTCCCCTGCCCCTGCCCTTCAGCCAACTGTCTGTGCTGGATGGGGACACTGAAAATAATCCCTTTGTATGTCAGGTGGTTTTCCAGCCACACCAGTTCCCGATCTGTTAAGTGGCATCATGTGCGTATGTGCTGGGACAAGGCCAGGGGAGGTGGGAATGGAGGCCAGGCTGCTGCTTTCAGCAGCCCTGCTCACTTACATCAGCTTTAAAGTGCTCGTCAAGCCTTGGGAAAAAGAAAGCTAAAAAAAAAAGGGACTGGCACCAGGTCTGGGGAGAGCCTGGTGTGTAGATGTTCTGTTTCTCAGGACAACCAACTTTCCTCTCTAAGCAGCAATTGTCCCAATAGTTTGGAGCAAAATTGATGTCATTTCTCTTAGACTTAGAGGTTCCTTACCAAGAAAACACTGAGACTTTTGTGTCTCTGATACGCAGCTGGCTTTCTGAGCAGGTGGCAGGGTGAATGTGCCCAGTCTTCAGGCTCTGAGCTGGGTGGGTGGAGGAGACGAGAGGTGGAGAAGTGAGGTAGCGCTCCTTTGGAGTGGCTGAACTGATCTGGTTGGTTTGGCAGAATAAGGATGGAACAGCTGATGGCAATAACCCAGGAGGAGACGGAGCAGCTACGCAGAAGGGAAGTGGCCTGTAAGTCCAGACACCTCTCTGGGGTGGTAAGGTGCAAGAAAGACCCGGTCCCTCTGGAGATGTGCTGAATAGTGACAGCCACGTGGGAGAGGCTGTGTCACACACATTCCTGCTGTGCTGCTCGGCGCAGTGGGGCAGAGCTGCGCGGGGAGCGTTGCACGGGTTCAGCACCACGTCCACCTTCACAGAATCATAGAATAGTTTTGGCTGGAAGAGCCCTTCAAGATCATCAAGTCCAACCTTATTCCCAGCCCTATCAAAACCACTGAACCATGTCCCTAAGCACAACACCTCCCCAGCTCTCAGACACCTCCAGAGATGGTGACTCCACCACCTCCTGGGCAGGCTGTTCCAGTGCCTGACACCCCTTGCAGTACAGAAATTCTTCCCAATATCCAGGCT
>JANHFX010023125.1:0-27838 GCA_027560015.1 Chloroceryle amazona | reverse complement strand
GTCCATGGAGGTTCTCCTCCCCCTCTACTCTGCACTAGTGAGACCACATATGGAGTATTGTGTCCAGTTCTGGGCTCCCCAATTCAAAAGGGACAGGGGAAATACTAGTGTCAAATGGATTGCTGGCAAGATGTTTAAAGGACTGGAACATCTACCTCTCATATGAGGAAAGTCTGAGAGTCCTGGGACTACTTTAGCCTGGAGAAGACTGAGAGGGGATCTTATGAATGTTTCTGAATAACTAAAGTGTTGGTGTCAAGTAGAAGGGGTCAGTCTCTTTTCAGTGGTGCCCTGTGATAGGATGAGAGGTATTGGTCATGAGCTGGAACACAGGAATTTCCACCTCAACATGAGGAAAAACTTCTTTACTGTGAGGATGATGAAGCCCTGGAACAGGCTGCTCACAGAGATTGTACAATCTCCTCTAAAGACTTTCAAAACGCATCTGGATATGTTCCTTTGTGGCATGCCCTTGGTGATCCTGCTCTGGTAAGGGGGTTGGACTTGATGATCTCTAGAGGTCCCTTTTACCCTCTACTGTTCTATTGTTCTATGATTCTTCCTATCCTTGAACTTGTCTTTGTGAATACAAGCTGCTGAAGATGGCATCATCTTTAAAGACCCTAACATTTTAAGCATTTAGTAAGCTAACACAAATATATTATATTTGTTATAACACAAATATTATAAGAATGAATAAACCATAGTCAATCAAAATTTAAACAAATTTCCACTCTATTTTTTATTGTATCTTAGTCAAATGACATCTAGTGTTTTGTTCTCTGCTTTTTGATTATTTTTACCCGTATGCAGAAAGACATACTCCTTCATTAGAAATTAAGTTTTTTATTTTACAGGTTTTGTTCATATCCTGATATCACATAAAGAAATCACAAGTAAAGACCCAATAAAGATAGAATAATTAATAGATATACACTTCCTACAATATTGTTTACCCAAATTTCAGCAACAAAAGTAGTAATCAGTTCCCCAGAAGAAATTTAAAGGTTTTAATATCATATATTTGTGTGTGGCAGATCTATGACAAATTCTCCCATAACCGATTGCATTTGTTGGCTTTGTCAATATAGCAGTTTTATTGGCAAAGTGCAGCAGTTCAAAAAAGAATTCCAACAAAACTCAATCTCTAGCTGCTTGTTGAACTAAACAATACTAGCAAGACCATCTGCAGTGTTGATGTGATGATTATAATTATGTTTATAGTTCAATTAGTGCATTGTTTGATTTTAGGGGTCATTCAGTGCTGCAAATTCTGCAAATCTGCACTTTGTGGGATGAAAGTAGGACAGAATTTTTGATTTCTTCTTCTATAGAAAAGTGGAAGAATGTATTCTCTGCTAGATTTCATAACACAAATATGAAGAAATATAAATTTCTTCATAGTCATTGACAAGTTTGTCATGTTATGTAAGAAAATAATAAATCTAATTTACAAATTAATGCATTTTTAAGAAAGTGATGAGCAGCCAAAGATGGATTGTCGTGCCTTCAAAATGTGATGGCTTCAGATTTCTATTACTATACTGCTTGTCTTTGTTTTATTTTATTATAAATCGGGCCACCATTTGGCCCTCTCCTTATGCATGTTGCAGTTCCTGGAGGAGGATCCATAACTAAAGTATTTACAACTATTAGGGAAGCTGCTCTATAGAAGCTGATGTATTTGAGGACATAATATTGTTTTGACTCTGTTAATTTAATATATCCTCATGGGGAAGCTTAGGATGTGTGGTTTAGATGAGTGGACAGTGAGGTGGATTGAGAACTGGATGAATGATATTGCTCAGAGGATTGCTTCAGGGTCTACTTGGAGGCTGACAGCTAGTGGTGTTCCCCAGGGGTCAGTGCTGGCTCCAGTCTAGTTCAACGTTTTCATCAATGGTCTGAATGAAGGGATGGAGTGTACTCTCAGCAAGTTTGCTGATGGTACAAAATTGCGGGGAGTGGTTGACACGGCAGAAGGCTGTGCTGCCATTCAGTGACACCTGTACAGGCTGGAGAGATGGGTGAAGGGGAACACAGGAAGTTCCACCTCAAAACCAGGAAAAGCTTCTTTACTACAAGGGTGATGGAGCACTGGAACAGTCTGCCCAAAGAGGCTGTGGAGTCTCTTTTTCTGGAGACTTTCAAAACCTGCCTGGATGCATTTCCTATGCAACCTGCCCTAGATGAACCTGTTTTGGCAGCAGTGTTGGACTAGATGGTCTCCAGAGGTTCCTTCCTTCCAACCCCTACTATTCTGTGATTCTCCTATGTATATTTGGCTTGGGTTTCTTCTTGCTAATAAAAATACTTTAATGGTATAAAATGTTAAAATTTCATGTGTTCTTCAAGTCAGATACAACCAGGATTGAATTTCTTTTTCATTTTTATACTTTCACTTCAGTTCTCAGTAAAATAAATCAAGTTACTTAATATTTTTTAAAAATAAAACTTCTGTACTCGGAGATAAATGAGCCTTGGAAAAATTATTATTATAAAGCTGGCTATGTGATGTTGACAATAAAATATGTAATTTTTTTATACATCTGGCAAGAAAATAGATTTAATATTATTAAATGCTTAGAAAGGTTAAGAAATGAAATGCAAATGTGTTTCTCTATCAAGCCAGTACATTTCCATCTAAACTGAAGTAAAAAAGCCAGTACAGAGGGATCTCTTCAGATTCACCCAATGCATAATATTACAAACAACATTCACAGAGCATTAGTTCTTTCTTTTCCATCTCCTTTACTTTCCACCTATAATCTTTTTTGGGGCTTCTGTTACACAGTGAACGACTTTCCAAATAATGTAACATTTATTCACGTTTTAGTTACTGTCACTAATTAAAAGAACACTTCTCTTGGCTTTAAAGTTTGTGGGTTTTTTTAATTGTTATAATTAAGTTTATATCTTAATTCCACTTTTATAGGAAACATTTTTTTTTTCCTTGGGAGAGGAGTTGATTCAGCCTTCTCAGCATTACACTGGGATGGAACTAGAAGACCTACATTTTTTACAGATTCATGAGAGATTCTTTAACTGCATATATTGCATCCTAACCTATTTTGATGTGAAGGCCTGTCCATGTGGTAGGACTTCTTCCACTGGCAGCCTTAACTTCAAATAAAGTTCACATTTAGGTTCCTATATTTGCTCCTGGTTGTCCCCATTGTTGCACCATGTAAATGTAATAGATACACATAGGCAGATACACATTTTTACAAGCTAACACCCCCTTCATCCTCCCTTCTTGTGCTTGAGGTGGCAGAGGGGCTGTAGCTATGAGTTACATAAGTCTCTTTTCATGTTTTCCCTTGCCTTCTCTTTTTGGGTGTTCTGGTGCCAGACCTGACAAAAATTTGGCAAAAGTATAGTCCAAAATAGATGCAACCTGCGAAAAGAAGGTGAAAATTCTGGAGACCCAATTTATTTGCAGTGTATGAAAATGCAGTATTGCTCTTTTCCAGCCACTACTGTTTCATACAGATTTAAGGAAACAGAGAGGAAGGATTGCTTTTCCTAGCAGCAGCAGCTGTGCAACATCTTGCTGTCTCTGCTTTTCTCCCTCCAAAACCCAATGAGATATAAATTTAGTAAAGTCCAGCTCAACAACAATCCCAATTATTTTTTCAAAAGTGGCCTAAACCAAAATTATTATTGTTATGCTAGAAAACTATTTGGATAAAGGCCCATTTCTATAGGTTTGGAGAATGTGTGTATGTCAGATTTCTGTTCATTTTGCTGCACAGTGCTTTCATTTTGTGGTTTATTTTGTAAGTGCTTATAGCTGTGACTGACTGTGGGAAGCTTGTAACATGATTATTTAAAATTTCAGAAAGTAGTTCTGCTACCAAATTAAATTAACTTGGGGCTGCAGCACTGAGAATTCTGACATTGTGCCCTTTAGTGGTGGACCTGCTAGCAGAGATGAGTTTTATACCGTTGCCTAAATAACTAGTTTTAATTTACTTGTTTGGTCATTTGTATGGAATCAAATGTAGTAATCCTTACCCAATGTGTCTAGTTCATTCTGGCACATTTCTGATCAATTTTATTGTTTGTTTCATGAAGTTTTGTTCTAAGGCTGTCTTTCTAGTTTTAGGTTTACTTTCTCTCAATGTCTTTGATTTTTAAAATTCCCCCTCTTTCTTTCTTAAATCTTTTCCACTTTTGTATTATTGGGTCGCTGCCAGTAATATGGTCATCTGGCTTCAAAAATACTGTCATTTGTGCTTGATTAAAAAAAAAAAACAACAAAACTTTTAATAGTACTTTTCCAAAAGTCTTAAAGATAGCTCAAAACATTAATAAACCTAGTTTTATACAATAACAGAAATTTAAGGGAGGACATAATTTAAGACAGTAGCAGGATCTTCTGATCATCTGGTCTGACTGTGCACAACAACCTAATCCATCAGTCGTGCATCAGCAGTAAATATCATCGTGTTCCATTTGCATATAAAGATACTAAGGATTTCAGTTTCTTAAAACTGACAAATTAGGTGTTATGAAAAAGCAGCTCAGATTTCAGCCTCCTCATGAGCAACAAACAGGTTTTCTCTCAAAAATAAATAAAAAGCCCTGCTTATTAAACCCTGTGAAACTATTATTCCATCAAATAAAACTAAATAAAAACTAAACAAAGTTTCAACTTAAATTCCTATCTTCAAAATGTCCCCAGAGTTGATAGGCTGCAATAGGAGATATCCTAGTGTGTGTGATGCAAACCTCCACAGTTTTTTAGGCTCCTTTAGGATGAATAGTTTATTGTTCACTGTTTTCTGTATTGCTAGGACTTGAAATGGCAAAATAAAGTCAGCTCTCCATTGAAAATCTAATTATTCTTTCACTTAAATTTGAAGTCCATGGAGATGCTTTTTTCCTACCACTTTTCAGGGGGGTTCATCTTTAGAATTTCCATAGCTTTTCTCGAGGTTCTGCACCACTAACTCCTTTTACCCCCGGTGGTAGTGGAAATAAAGATTTAAATGTACAAAATCAGATACTTTGGTGTAGCGCCTGTTAACCAAAGTCCAAAATAGCTAACTTAATAAAGGAAGAGCAAGAAAGCTAGCTCCTACTTAATTTGGTGTGCATTTCTCTGTGGAGGTTACAGAGATTATTAAGGGAAACTGGTTCAAAGCTCAGGTTCTTCAGTAGCAGAGCCTCATCTCTGGGCTGGCTGTTGTGGAGCTTGTGTCCATCAGGGAGCTCAGCCCTTCCTCCCTCTCACCATGCTGTCAGGGCAAGGATTAATGAATGGTTTGGCAGATTGTCTTCCCCTTCTGCCCTAGATTTTCTCAGTGCTTAAGGTCTGAGGTGGTCAGAAAAAGGCTGAGATTTCCCAGGCTGGTATGAAGCCAAGTTGTCTCAGACCACAAGTGACTCTGGTGGCCTCTTGTCTCAATACTGGTCCTGCTCATTTGGAGGACACCTGTGTAATCAGCCATATATTAACTGCAGCCAGAGTCCTGGGCTCCATGTATCCTGCCAGCAGTTTACTTCGGAAGGTATTGTTCACCCTGCATGCACAAGTGTGATGCCAAGCTGCTGTGAAATTTCTCTGTGCTTTTTCATCCAGATGAGCCTGCAGCACCTACATCTACCATCCTGGATGCCTCTGGGCAAGCACTAATCCTTGCCATGATCTCCCTGAGTTTTCATTGGAAACCCTTTGCCACTATGTTGTTACAGAGGCAAATAGAAATCTAAGAAGAATTGTTATAACTGCTCTTTTCCTGTATAAAAACTCTTGAGAGCACAGATTTGAGAGCTTGGTGTGTTGTAGGGAAAATGTCAGAGCACTCTGACTCAGTGTTAGAAGACAGCTGGGTAACTGTGTTTTGTTTTCTGCCTCCAAACTGTTTTTCTAGACTTTGGTAGGTATTCCTCAACATGGCCTGGTTTCTCTCCTGGGAACAGTTATAACACTGACAGTGTAGTTATCCTGTCAAAATCCATTATGGTAGAGGGTAGCGTGCAAGGGACAACCTAAAAGAAACATCTAATCTCTGTCAGTGCTTCCTGTACCTGCATCTGGCCAGCTGCGGGACCTGTCTTTAAACAGCCGTTCCTTTTTATTTCCTGCTGACCATTCTGCGTTAGGTTTAGAGTTGGCTCTTGGATTTGGAGTTACTTATTCAATGCTTCTTTGGGTTTCAAGTAGAAATGACGCCTCTAATTTTACCTGAGTCACTGGTTGCTGTTACTGAATTTTTTTCAGCCATCCATGCTGCAGATCTGCACTGATAGGCTTGAACCACAAACTTTTATGCTGCCTACTTTCACAATACATATCCTCACTGATTGCTGTGAACATGTAATTTGTGCCACCAGGGGCTGAAATTCATTAGTATCTGTCAACTGGTGTTGGCTTGTCTTCCATGAACTGGGTCAGCTATGTTAAAACTGTCCATGGTTTGAGCCCTGGAAATTACTACAGCCAAAACTGGCATCTTGGTGGCAGCAGCCTCAGTAGAAGGACAAAGGAACTGAAGAAAGACCGAGTCTGAGTAAACTGACAAACATCTATAGAAGCTCTGACATTTTAAATTTACTGAGAATCTGCTTCAGGGACATTGTTAATGTCTTGTTCTTATCAATGTGTGAAGTGGCAATAACTAAGGTAAATATTCAGCATGGAAGTTGGGTATATTCCATTTCCTTGGAAAGATGATAATTTTTCTGTCTTCTTCTGTTCTATAGTTTGACTTCTATCAATTCCATTATTAAAGCTTAATTCTAAAGAAAGTTTGTGTAGGTACATACTTACAGACCACTCTGAATTTACTATTTGTTTTATCTCAAATTTTGTTTTGCTTCTATTTCTGATCTTGTCATTAATTTATTTATTTTTTTAAATTGAATTCCCATTAATAGTTGTTTGCTTTCAGCTTAGTGCAATATTGTAGATGGACTGTGTGTCATCTAAATTTGCCATTTATATAGAAAATAATTTTCTTGTTATAAAGTAATTTATATTTGCTTGTGAAACATTAGACTAGGCTTCTATCTCCCCAACTCTAACTCCAACTTAAGTTATGCAAGTATTCTTTGAGTTACCTCATTTATACATAATTCATGCTAAAAATGTAATTTTCTTTCAGTGATTGATGTCCAATCATTTATTTATTGTATCTTGGGAATTTGCTTTCCAAAATAGAATTTTAATAGGCATTAAATCAATTAATGTCCATTTATCATTGAAGATGAAATATTTAGGGTATTTAGCCCTGACTACTGTCAAGGAACCATCTTTTAATGTTGATTACCATCTGATTTCTGACTTAGCCTCATATGAAGGTTCTGCTGAAATTGCTTCAGTATTATCTGGAGTCCTCAGATCTCCTTGATTGCAGTCAGTGAGGCTTTTGGCTTCTAAAGACAAGCAGAAAGCTCAAAAATCAGTAGATTTTTACTGGGAATAGAAATGTGCTGAGTTTCAATGTTAGATACTGCATTTTGAAGATTTTGAAATTGTAGATTTAAAATAATGTGCCTCTGATGGAAAGTTCCACTTGCTTTTTGTTGAAAGAGCTCACATATATATCTGGGTTATCTATATGGAAGAGGTCAAGGATAAAAATTTCAAAGTATTGGATTGCTCTTCACCCTTTTGTATAGTCCAGTATATAAAATATTTGCTATTACTGGTCACAGGCCATAATCTTCATGTTAATCAATGTACACAGTCTCAGGACACATTGGGGCTTGTCTTGTCCTTTCTGATCTTGTTCTAACAATTTTCTAGTGCACAATTCACTGTACCCTAGCCCATTTTAGTGTAAGCTTTGTATCTGCATTTACAGCAAAGGTCTGAGAAATGGATCTAGTCCCTCAAGAGATGGAAGCCCTTTATTTCATCTGAGGATGAGGGAGGCATTGGATGACTTTCAAACTTCGTCAGGGAACCAAGGAGAAGGAAGAAAGCTCATGGAAGAAAGCATACTAAATTAGACCCAACGGTACCCTAGACTAAAGATGAAGACAGTCTGAATTATGCCCCTAAGAAGTCATAACTACCGTCCTGGTGAAGATTTCAGGTTGATGATGACTCGCCTCAGTACTCCTCCATTCCTCTGGGAGATTGAAACTGCTGATGTTAGGATACAGAGGACCATTGTAAGACATGAGTATGACAGGAGGAAAAGGGTTAGCTGCTTGGAAGGTCATGTGTGTTGACTGGATTAGTGAGGATTTTATTAAAAAAAATTGACTATTAAACCAGAATTCAGACTGTTTAAAATTCTTTTCTCCATGTTTATGTGTTTCTCTGCAGCTCTTGCAAGATTTTGAGTGTAACAATTTCATATATTTCAGAATTAAGTTATTTAATACTGAAATGCAACCACTGTAGTGGGTGGGACAATTCTGCCTCTTGGGAGTGTGGTAGACTTCTAAACATTTTAAGTTTGGCAAAATTTAGGGCCTTGGAATTTCTCAGGATTCAAATGTTTCCTGGATGTTTTGACAGTATTCAGATAAAATCTCCATTAGAGTTTTTAATGGAGCTGCTGCTTATATAGTTGAAAAAATTGCATCTAAGAATTTCTTCACTCTGAGTTGTCTTTTTGATGTGGTAAACACCTAATTCATAGAGGCTGTCTAGAAATTTAAATCAATAAGGAAAAGCAATAAAAGTTTGTTGCCATACTTGAAATGGCCTGCCATTGTATATAACCATTAAATTAATTTTAAACTTTGTAATTCAACAGAAACCTCTGGTAAGTCTGATAAGGACTGTTGTAAAAGGCAACACATAAATGTGAAAAACAACTATCATGTTAAACTTTGGAAACAAACACTGTGTGATGTAAAATCTCAATCACACCATCAGTTGCGGTCTGCATCTCATAGGGGAGTGGATGAGGTGAGAACTTTTTTTATTCTGTTTTTGATACGCTGCAACTGCATTCAGAGCAAATCTGGAACTAGTTTTGTTTGCTGCAGGATGACCACCACTATGGTGGTAGACTCTTGGCATGGCAGCTTCAAGATTTTGCAAGAAAAGAAAATCTATCAGTATTTTAGGCTGTGCCTAGATAAAACCATGGGGTTTTCTTCCTAAGGGAGCAGCTGAAAGCTATTTGCTTTGATGAAGGTGGAATGGGTCACTGCCTGATGAATCACCTTGGGAGAAGTAGCAGGCTGGGTAAAGCCAGTAGTGGAAGGGTGGGAAATTAGGAGGATCTGGAGGCTGCATGCTAGACTGAGGTATTTGGGAGTTTTAGTCTTTGAATGAGACTTAGATCTTTTTCTTGTGATTGCATAGAAAAATGTGTTTTCTTCAGCTGTTTGGGGCTTGTCTAATCTGCCAACTTTCCTAGAAGTAGCCGGGAGTTTTGGGAGCGCTTTACATGACTGGGAGATGGGAATAGAGGCATAGGGGCATTTCATTCCCTATCTTGGGTGGCTCTAGTAATATAATTTGAGGTAGCTTCTAGGTCCATTTGAATTAGTGTGTCTTAGTGACAACCCACTAAGGAAGAGCATAGGAAGGATTTTGTGGTTTGTTGTTGTTCTTATTTATTTACTTATTTATTTTGGTTGGTTGGTTGTTTTTTCTTTTATTTTTTCATTTCTTTTCCTAACCCATTGATGATCTTTCACTGTAAGCTAAGTCTCAAAGAAGAAAGAAACATTAACAAAAGGTTAGAACTGGTAGAGAGTGTTCTAACCGTCTGATGATCTCTGTGACTGTAATTACATTTCACATTAACTCACTGATGTATCTAGACTGAGATATATATTCACTTAGATTTTTAGGATTAAATTAATCACTAGATCTAAACAATATTTTTTTTGGTGTTAAAATCTAGGGCTTTTTGTTATGATGGTAGAGTATAAAATAATCAAAACGAATGAGTAACATCATAGTTCCTTAAAGTGTGAAACTGCTCTTAGTGTTACATAGCTCCAGATGAAAAATGGTTATTCTAAATACAATTTCTAGTGTTGTCTGGATTAATTTAAGAAGCATAAAGAAGCTTAAATTTAAAATGCTTATTGTGACTGCACACCGGGACCCTGGGGTGTATATATATATATTTTTTTTTTTTTTCCAAATTAAGCACGCACTTTGAATTTTATAATATTTCGTTGTCTGTTAAGGTTCTGGCTTTAATCTCCCAAGTGCTTTAATTCTTGGGACTCTTCCCAAACCATGCATGTGCCTTTATAGCATAAACTTCATATTAATTACAGCAAAAACATGTTTTGAAGGAGCTATTCTATGTTGAGAATGTCACCTTTTCAGTTAAACTCTGAAAATCAGAGCTGTAAAGTATCCTTCTGCTATTTTTAGTGAAATATTATTTGTTTGGCGATCAAGATACTTCCTTTATATTGAAGGTTAATCCACATTTGGTGGAGAAAAGTTCCTATATAGTCTTTAATTACCTGAAGTTATCAGAGTAATTCGGAATTTTTTTAGACCACTTATGTGTTTACAGATGAGGAAATTGAGATAAAGGGGAATTCTCATCAATAAAGGTGTGCAATAACATAGTTTCTGTATCTTTTTTGGGGGGATAACATAACTGCTGAGAAACCCTCAGGAGCAGTGTCATGCCAGAGATTCTTAAAGCCAAAATAAATAATATGAAAAAACCTGGTGGAAACATTTATTAATTTCTATTCTAGTTACTCAAGTATATTACAAAGATAAAAATATGCTACCAAAAATTTTCCTGAAGTGTAACCTTATTTCGATCTAGCAATCTATGATTTTGACCAGATTTTATGTAGTTCATCACACCTTGACTTAATATTATGGGCTTTTTCTTTCACTAGTTGTAACTGCTGTCTCAATGTTATACAATGATTAATATATTAAGTTTGGTTTTAACCTCTCAATTGATTTTACTAATTTCTTTTACCAAATGGAGATGGGTGGTAAGAACACTTACCTAGAATTCTTTCTAATCAAATGTATCAATAGTTTAGTCCTCTTTCAAGTTAACTAGTGAATTACTGCCACTTATCTGGAAGTAGATGATATGCATTTATTACCTTTCACATAAAAGTAAAGAATTCTGTCAATTCCTGTTGAATCCTGATGCATCTGTTTGAGGTTACTGTGATTTCTTCACTTCTACTTTGCAGATGTCATTCAGTTCCAGTTTCACAATTTAAAACTAGAGCAGTCCTATGATAATACGGAAAGTTTTGTTGTTTGGTTTTTTTTTTTAGGAGGAGGCACTCAAAGCAAAGTCTTGGGTAATAGTTGTGGATTATTTCCAAATACAGTTTTGGTGGTTTTATTATTGATCAGATGTTGAGGATTGTTCGTATTAAAATTAATGAGGTTTACTGAAGCTGTACATTAGGAAAGAGATACATGTTAAAGGTATATACACTGGTGCTGTAATGTTTCCTACTCTGATCACATTTACAAACTTTATAATCTTGTTATTAAGAGATTATATGAAATTTAATGAGATTTTGATTTATCTGAAGATATACCATGTGTTCTATTCTGTAAGACTTTTCTGGAAAGAATGATAATTGGTGCAGCAAAATCTGAATGCTACTTTCAGATGGTGAAGCTAATATCCCATTTATTTTGAGTTCCTTCCTCTGTTTCACATGTTAATAATAACTAACTCTAAAAAACTTAATGGATATTTACTACTTAAGCAGCAAATTTCTGTTGTCATCAAAAATAGACTTAAAATGCAAAATTTTTCTCACCTTGTTTCAGAGCCTGTTTGGATTTCTTTGTAAGACTTATCATTTTAAAAATCCTAGATTAAATATCTACAACTTTTTCAACATATTTATTTAAACAAGTGGAAAGGCTGAGAAGGCCTTTCACTTATATTAAATATATTTTGTCTTATTTTAAATGAAATTAAGTAGGCTTTGCCTGTTCTTCTTTTAGTTTCTCTGCAGAATTTCTCTACTTATTTCAAAAGTTCCTTTGATTATTGCTCATCCTTCAGCTTTTCTCATATACTGCATATTTTTATTGGTTTCTACATCTTAATTATCTTTCTGCTCCTCCTATTTCTATATTTTGATTTTTCTTTCTGCTTTCAGTGTGCTTGCAGTTCAATACTTTAGTGTTTGTCCTCTTCTTTTGCTTCTTAGTCATCTTTTTGTCCCTTTCTGTCTGCCTTTCAGAACTATAAAAACTGTGGGGCCGACTTGTTGCACTTGCCATGAAACTCTCCGTACTTGTACCTAGCTACACGCTTGCAAAACCACCTTTTCTTTTGTTTTGCACTTGTTTGATCTTCACAGAAATACCATTTTTTTTCTCCTTTACTTGAAATTCTTGATTAACACACTAAATATTTTCTGAATATTTGATGCATTTTTCATCTGTTTCCATTCATAACAGAACTTATGGTGATTCTGACTTATTTGGGTTATGCAATTTTGTTTCTTATTAATGCTTTAGTGCATAATGAAAATGGAAATGGATGTCAGTTTCTGCTAAAAATTACCCTATTATTCACAGAGCTTGTATAACAATTTTATGCTACAGACCAGAACACCTTAGACTATTGTGGAAGTTTTAATTAAATAGAAGAAAGTTTAACGACTGGACGTCCTGTCATTGTGAAGTACAACAGTGTGAGGTGGAGTTTTAGGGGTAAAGGAATAAGATGAAATATTGTATGTTGGAGGAAATAGACTGGAAAACTAAGTAGTTGAATAGCTTAAAACATTTAAGTCTTTACAATGATAGTAATATGACACATGGCTTATTTGTTTATTTTATAAAAGCTTCTTAATTGAAGTTGTAGGTACAGAAGGGAAGCAAGCAGTTTCATGATACACATTTTTTATGAACTCTGATATATTTATATATCAATGACCTCTTAATTAATTTATTAGTACCTCTGCTTTTCTTCAGAATTTTTTCCAATCAGCTCTACAGCCTGAGGACAGAGCACATAAAATATCCAGAAAAGGACAGTGATGGAAAGGGTGGAGTTGAAACAAAAGAGCTGGAAAATGTTTTCTAGGCAGAACTGAAACCTTTATTACAATCAACATATGTCTGCCTCTGGTGTTGGCGATAATAGGAAGTTGCATCAGACCTTGGACTGCTAGCCTTCAGACAGTGCTAGAGAATTAGTCTTTGTACCCTGCCCAGAGATTTCCTACACTATGAAAATACAGACTTGCAATGATTGATACACCTCCAGACACAGGATGCCTGTTTCTCTTTGTAGATACTGTAGCACTTGTTCTTCCCCTCAACATATTTGGTTTACAGAGATATACCTTGTCTTAATTTTGCTCATGAGGGCTAACAGGCAAATCAGAAATACGCACAGTGGTATGTTCATTTCAGCTATTTGATCTTGGGAATTTTCATGTGAAAAAGCTTTGTAGCTGCTGGCATCACTCAGCTATTGCAGCCTGCCACTTGGGCAATTGTACAATCCTTTTAGTAAAGTAATACAACTCTGTCAGTTGTGCATTTTTTAGATTAGATTTAAAAAAAAAATAAAAAAATCCCACTTTTCCTGTTAAAAGAGTGCCAGATTTACATGATTGTCAGCCCAATTTTGTCTAGTTTTCACAGTCATTTGCTTTGGACTAATACTATCCTCTAACTTTTATAATCAATTTCTCCTTTTCCTACTATTTCTCCTTCCTCTGAATTTGGGGCATTCTAAGGGCTTAAGGTTAATGCATTAATGTAATTTTCCTGTTTCTAGGCTGAACAAAAGAAGTTGATTCAATCTTCTCTCACAGTGCTGGCTTTTTTTGGACTGGTGGGATATCTCTCCCCCCTCTCCCTTCTCTATTTGAAGATTCTTCAATTCATCCATGATGAAGCTTTGCCAGAACTGGTGTGTTTCAGCAGAACAGAGTTGAGAAATTCAAAGTTGATTTTGCATCAAAGACACTGTAAATCAGCACCCTGACTTCTATCTCTTGAACTGACAGAGTCCTTTTGTAAGAGGAAGTTTTGGTAATGTCCATCTCTGCTGAGTGAGCTCTGATTGGCTTACTATGTAATGCACTCTTAAATCTATTTACATAATGCAAATACTCTGACATCTTATTAAGGAACTCTTGTCACCCCTAATTATATCCTTTTTCTTCTAAATGCACTATTTCAGAACTAAACATTATGCAAATTATGGGGGTTGGGGATTATATCTATAACTAAATAACCCTGGGCACCAACTAAATATGTTGGCAGGGTAATATATATTTAGAATTGGTATTGATGACAGTTATCACTAGAGATGGATTCCAGCAATAGGTGACTGTCCTTGTTTGTACGATCATATTATTCACTGTTCACAAGAGCTCAGATATGGGATCTCACCTATTTCTTCATTTTTTCCTAATCTCGGGAAACACTAGTACTATCACAAAAAATATGTTTTTTTTTTCCAGAAAATACAGGAATGTAATAATTTGGCAAGTGTTTATTAGTAGCCAGGTCATTCCTGCAAATTGTGATTGCGTATATGATTCCAATAACTATCAGGTGCTCTAAAGTATTTCAGTCATTATCTACAGTTGTAACCCCCATAAATAATAAATACGTACCACTTTCAACTATCAGCATCATACTTCGAATTTCTCAACTGTTTTCTGTGTTGTTTGCACAAACTCTTCATAAGTTTTAAGTAATTTGCTGGCTCCATCTGAGAGAGATCGTGATGAATGTTGGTCACTTAGTAAGCATGCTCTACTTTCAAGTTATTTTCTTATCTAACATATTTGCAAGCTATCATGCAATAAATCAAATCACTAAGTTAATAAATATACAGTTGACTTGCACAATGTGCACCGAATTTTTTTAGTCATAAAACAATGTTATAATTCAGTTAAATATTATCCAAAGAAGCCATATTTCCCTTAAGCTGCAGATTCAGAAAATGAGGCTCTGAAAAAAAGACATGTATGTAAACAGAGCTTTTTCAGGAATGCTTCATGAACAGTAATAGACAGTTTGAGTAATTCTTTTTAAAGTGAAAACTTGGATAGTAACATAGCCAATGAACAGATTCGTATTCTGTGCCTTATATTGCTTTGCTCTGGTAGATACTCAGTCATCTACAGGAAGTGAATGCCAACATGGTGATGGCTCCTCTGCTCCATTTGGGGATCTGTACATTTTCACCAACCATTGCGGAGACAGCACTAATAAGAAACAAGGTAAGTCTCAGTGGGCTTCATCATAAGTGTGATATGATTTGATAATTAAATGTGGTACCAGAGAGAAGTAGGGGGGATTTTATTTTATGTTGCAACAGCATTTGGGAATTATTGTATTTTTTCCCCTTCTAATTTGATTTTTATAAGACAGTTTCCTTCTGTTTCTGTTTGAATTTTCCTGCTTAATTTTCAACTTCTATGCAGTGCAATTCTTTCATAAATCTTCATATGAATCTTATGTAGCTGTTTCCTCATCCACATAAATTCAATGGAGGTTTAACAAGTATTACTTTTTTCCTGAATTCGTGGTAAAATTATTTGCTGAAATTCAAGTTTCATCCAAATACTTAGAACAAGGTATAAGTGACAACATTATTTTATTTTTGTAATATGAGGGATTTTTTTTTTAAAATTCATGAACTGATAACCCTAGTGTAATCTTTGTCCTAATCAGAGGCTACAAGTACAGTTGCTGCTCTTTCCATCACAGGAAAGATCTAAGAAGTGAGAGTGATTTTCTTTTTTTTTTCCTTTTTTTTTTTTTTTAACTAAATTTTAACTAAAAGCTTATCTAATTTCTTTCACTCACTGTACAACAAAAGATGTTACCATATTTGTCGAGTTCTTAAGGTTTAGCTTTAAAGTAGATTGGCTTTAGATGAGCCTGTGTGCTTCTGTGCACACTGAAAAATGCTAATCAGAGCATACTAGAGATCACTGAATTCAGCTGAAATTTGTGAGAAAGACCAGTAACTAAATTCGAGGCTTCCTTAAATTATTGTGTGCCCAGATACATGGGTTTTTTTTCTTCCAATATGACTTCCTGCTTTATCCAAATAGAATGCAGATATGTTTGAAACAGGAGTCTAAAATCAACTCTAGGATACTTGATTTTTGTTCCTCTTCATATAAAACAATTGTTAAGACTGTATCGGATATCAATACATTTTGTAACTTTAACGTGCTGTACTAAAATGAATTAAATGCCAACAGCTGGAAATTATGATCTGGGCGTTAAATGGGAGATTCATCCTGCTGTCACCCACTCTTCTGATTTGGGATCATTGCAAAATTATTCTTCTACTTAGTTTTCAGCTCTCCAATCTCATGTTCATGACAGGTCCTTTCTGTTTTCTCTGGGCTTTACTCAGGTTTGAGGATGTTTCTGCACTGAAAATATATCAAAGCTGGAATTTCAGATGTATTTTTATCAAAATTTTGGACTTCCTATGTGATTGGTTTGTGCTTTGCCACAGTATTCGAATTGGAGCAGAACAAACCACAGAGCAGTTTTTTATTTCTGAACTAGTATTGCGAAATATTCCCTAGGGGGTGAATGGTAACCAACTACTCTTGAAAATATTTTGCTCCCAGAATACCCCAAAGTGAGATGTTATATATAGACACACTTTAAGTAGAACCTTAAACTATAGTTTGTTTCTGTGACACTTGGAATTTTTGCTTAGAGTTTACTTTAAATATTAATTTTTGCTTAGAGGTTACTTTAAATATTTTTGCTCACGGGAAATTCAGCAAAAAATATCTAGAAAACCCACACATTTCTTTATCTTTGTAAATCACAGAAAACTTACATTGGTTTGCTTTCAAGCTATGTTGTATG
Source organism: Chloroceryle amazona (assembly GCA_027560015.1). NCBI lineage: Eukaryota > Metazoa > Chordata > Aves > Coraciiformes > Cerylidae > Chloroceryle > Chloroceryle amazona. The sequence continues at coordinate 11,076 of JANHFX010023125.1, read as the reverse complement.
TGAAAATGCATAATAATGACAGAGCCAGGGCTTAAAAAAAAAATAAAGAAAATAAAAGGGCACATATTGATTTTAAAATTGTTTTCTTCACAATGAGAAAAATATTGAGGAAATATTGAAAGTGATTTGGTGTGCTTCATGTACTGTGAAGCAGATGTGCCTCAGTGGTGTTTGTGCTTTTGAAGAACCACTGATATGCTTTTAGCCACTTAAAGAGTTAAGGAATGAAAACAGCAATAAAAAGTTGGTTCATGAGTCAGGCAATCTGTGCATTGACTTGTGCCTGGAATCCCTATGTCAATTATCTCTTTTGCCTCTCTCTCACCTTGTAATTAGTTGTTGCAGTAAGTTGATTTGAATATGAAAGCCATGAAATTGGACTTTACAGAGTGACTATAAATGCTGTAGTTGCAACTCTATTTCAAATTATTAGTGAACTGTGATAATAGAGAATAGACCAGAAGTATTACCAGGGGACTGGAGTAAGCATCAGTTTGAGCAGGAGAGTGAAGGCACTGTAGCTCTCATGCCTAACCAGAATCCTGATTAGAAGGTAGTATTAAGCTATACTCCTCTGCTGTGGAAAAGAAAATGTGAGTGAACTGAAACCTTCCACGTAGCGCATGAAATGTGGACACAGTTCCACGTACTGGCCATTCTGCTTGGAGTGAAGTTGCAATAACTTTGCTCTTTACAGATGCATCTGATTAGACTTTTTTTTAATAATCCTTCCACCACTACAATAAATAGTTCAAGGAATTGGATTCAATGCATAACAGGCTGCCTGCCATCAGAGCAGAAACAAACATCTGTTCCTCCCTCCTAGTAAGCAATTATTTATCTGGTTGTTTACCTGGTTGTAAGCAGTCCTTCCTCACCTTATTGCTATGTGTGCTCAAAGAAATAAGGTCCAAGGAAAGGCAACTGTGGAGACTATGTCATTCTGAGGACTTGTTTCAGCTCTTCTCTGAACAATGTTGTTTCTGCTTTAATGCAGCAGCTTAGTAAAGAAAATGAACACTGGTAAACTTTGGAGTATGTCAGATGATGAGAGACTCACCTTTCTGTTATTAGGCCCTGGGATATTTCTAGGGATGGACTTATATTCTAAGTTCCCAAAAAATGCATGTTGCATAATAATGAAATAAAACCATATTTTTGCTATCTGATTGTTTTCTGGTGTTATGTTTTTGTTTTTCTATCCAAGAACCCTGAGAAGCAGAGGATATACTGAAATTCTTCAGCCAACAGCTGCAATATATTTTAAGAACAGCCTCTGCATATAAGCTACGTGAGCTTGGACAGTTTCCTACAAACTGATAGTTATACACATATTTATACAGGAAAAGAAAAGCATATGTTACAATGATAAAATATAAATGGACTAATTTGGGTTTGGGTTGTCAGGGGAGGGCTTGGTAGTCTGTTTTGCTTTTTCTCAATGTTCATTTTCTCTTGTTTCTCTTCCCTGGTTTCTCTTTGTTCATAATTTTAATTCTGGTGTTGTGTGGTGGGTTTTTTTTGTTGTTTGCTTGGTTTGGGTTTGGGGTTTTTTTAGAAGACCATTTGAAGTGTTTCTGTGCACTAATTAAATAGCAATGGTGAGAACACATTTAATTTTGAGGTTTTAATTTTTAGTTTGTTTGCTTCAGGCTCATCCTGTGAAAAGTGTGATTTTGAAACTGATCTATGCAAAGCTCTTCATGAATTGAATTTACAGCCTGGATGGATAAGAAGAAATGGTCGATCTGGCATGGGACCACCATACTCTGACCACAGTGGGAATGAGAGTGGTAAGAATCCTCATGTTCTTTGAAGCATCCATGAGTTTTTACAGATTATGTAGATCTCTATTGCATCATTTTACTAATTTTTCGATAGTACAATTGTATTCTGCTGCATGTTTTCTGAGCACTTGTAGGCAGGATTTTTGGTGATTGTAACTACAAATTCCTGTTATCATGGAGAAGTAATTAGTCATCAAGTTGGGTTTATCTACCTGAATGACCTGTTTTGGAGATATCAGGTGATAATTTCTGTCCTGATGGTTGCAAAATTTAGAAAAGAGTGTTGGTTCCCTAATTTTGAGACATAATTTCAGCTCTTCTTGGATTGATGAATGCGCAGGGTACATGTATCATTTAGGTCAAAATATTTTGAGAGAAAATGACATTGGATCTAGGGATGGGAAGAGATTTGATAGAGAGGAGCTGGCTCAAACAGGCTAAATCTTATTACAGTTCCACTTTGCATCAAAGACTGTCCTTCAACTAAGTCATTCATTGTCCTTGTCTTCAGACAAAATATCCCTTATACTTACCCAATTGCCAAGTTAACCCTGTTTTCCAAATCCTGACTTCTTCCTTCTGTAATACATGATTTTCTTCATACCTTTTCAGATAGCTTAAGTCAATTCTTTTAGCTGCAGTAGGCCTTTTCCTGCTCTCTAAAGCTATTAGACGGCTTGTTTGTAAGAAAGTGAGGAGGAGGGAAAGAATTTGATGGAGACCTCTAACAGCAGAGTTTTGAGAAGCTGAAGTTGTGTTCAAGTACTCACCCCAAGCTATTTTATCTTCTTCTCCATATTCCATTCCATTATTCTCTTTTTTTCTCCACCACCCCACCCCCTCACCTCTGCTGTGCACAAGCAGTGCTGCAGCACACCTCAGAACAAGCATCTGAAGGCAGGCATGCAGCACTGGAGAGTGTAAAATAATATAATCTTATGCAGGACTAAAGTGCCTTTGTGGGACTGACTAGCTTAGGTGTCTTTCACCTTGTTCCCAAAGTGTGATTATCTGGGAGTGTGGAAATATGTACTGTTCTGAAGTAATCAACACCTCCTATACACTGCTTAATCCACCAAACAGGTAGAAGTTCCATATAGTGATTAATGTCAATTGGTGGTTTAAAGGTGAATGCATGGAAAATTTGCTTGGAACTCAGCAAAATGAAAAGGCACAGGACTTAAAAACAAACAAAAAAAAACACAAACAAACAAAAACAACCACGAAAATCATAGAAAAAACACCAACAAAAGAACTTTACTTTACATGTTCCTGCAAGTTCTCATTCCATAGCTGACACTTTTCATGATGCTCTGTAATTAGAAAACATAATGTATGTAATATGCTTCTAACAACTTCATTTCTTGCTTGTTTATAGTTTACAAGCACAACCTGTTGTGTGTCCTAGGCTTTTAAAAATAAGGCAGCTCTTAAATAATTGTTGATTTAAACTGATGTTAGCACAAAAATATGATTACAAATTTTTTTTCCTAAACACAAGTTTTATTTCAAGTATGTAAGTTGTGAAAAATTTTACCTTTAAATTAATAACAGCTCTTCTCATCAAGAAATAGCTAAAAGATAAATACTACAGAATAAAAATATAGAAAATTCTTGATTAGAATAAAAATTAACCAGGCAACAATCTTGTTCCAGTTGAAGTTTCTGGCGTTTGTGCTTGATTGGTAGTATATGCCTCATCAGGTTGGAGCAAAGACCTGAAAGATATTCTTACTTATAACAAATGAAAAAGTTTACCCTTTTCTTCTAAAGATCTGGTGTGGAGGGGAAAAAAAAAAATGGGCTTTTTCAGGCACCCACAGCCAGGAAAAGATTGATAACCACTAACTTCAAGCGTTTGTTACAGAGGAAGCAAACTGTTCAGTCACCTGTATACTCCCATTGACTTCTTTTGGGTCCTCAGTCACCATTGCACCTACCAGGTCTGAACTGTGTGGCAGTCGTATTAATCTAAGCTATTTAGATTCAATAACTGAAAGCTTGAATGTACTGCACCTGCTCACCTTTTTGACAGGCTGTGTCCTCTGGTCTGTGAACTGAATGGCTAAGAAAATTTAAATGGGTTTTGTTGCTTCAACTTTCTACATGGACAATGGCTAAACTGGACTTTCCTTTTCTGAATGCTATTTCTGATTGCCTAGGAAACATTTATCTCCTTATGGCAGCTATTTGAGTTATCCCACTGCTGGTAACTCAACAGACTGTGTAATCAGTCTTATGCTGGTTCCTTCTTAAATAAGGGGAATTATATTGTATGGTGACAATTGAGCAGAGTGTGTTCTATGGCAGAGTATTAAAGGGAAGAGTTCCTGCTGTCAGGATAAGTAACTGCATGCACATTAGCAGAAGAGCAAAGATCACTTGGTAGATGTGACTCCTTTGAAGATTTATGTAATCATTTACTAGAACACAGCACTTTTTTAAGCTGCCTCTTCTCATGGTTCTTATTTCCTCTCAGAATGTAGCTGAATGTACTAGTGACAACCACTGAAAAAAAAAAGAAAAAAAGCCAAACCAAAACACAACCTGTTTTTAGTAATTGAAACCTGTTATCTATGCAGAGATTTAATGTCAAATCACTGTTCAAAGAATTTTTTTAAATGACTGTTTCTGCCTCAACTGTCCAATACTGAAAATTCCTGTGGCACATCAAATCTGACCTTGTTTAAGAGCCTTAGATACATTTATTTGTAGAAAAGTAGAAGAAAATATTTCAAAATTTTATGAATGTTTAAAACCAGTGAAACAGATTGGAGTCAGGGATAGGGCTCTGCTGAGGCACCAAGCCATCTGTTGTGTGTAGGAAGAATATCCTTGCAGCTGGCAGGCTCTGAAAGTGCCGCCTGAGCAGTCATGAAAGGCCTAAAACCTGGGGGATGATGGCCACTGTTCTGGTAGCAGGCTGCAAAATGCCTCTCCATGGGTGTTGCTCTGCTGACTCCAGCACTGTATTAGTCTTAGGGATCTTTTGTCAGTGACAATATACAATCCATTTATATACAGGGATGAAAGTTCAGTGTGGGTAGTTTTATAAACAAAGTATTTAGATGTTACTACATAACCTCTGATACTTGGTTTCTGTAATAAGAAGTTTGGGGTTTTTTTATCCTTTCCAAGTTACACTTGGCTTTTTTCTCCTTTCATGTACGTGATAATGTCAGAGGGAAACAGTTTCCCTGACATTTCTTGAGGTTTGAGAAGGAGGAGAGAAGGGAAAGGAAGGAAAAAAAAACCAAAAATCGTTGAGCCTTTTAATTTTTTTTCTTCCCTCTCTTGCATCCTTTAAGATGTCTGAAGTCTTCATGTTCAGGAAGAGCCAAATTTTGACTACCAGTATTTGATATCCCAAAATAGCCTGGTTGCCTTCCCTCTTTTGTAAGATCTGAAACAATAGCGTCAGGAAGAAAAACAGTCAAAAGGCATAGCAAGAATCATATTTCTTGCTGATATGTTACACTTTCAAGTAAAGCAAAGCTTTAATTTGGACTTATTTTCTAAATGGAAAGATAATGGTACCTTGAATGGTAGTGTGGAGATTCTGAAGACAATCCTTTGTACTGGGAGTGTGTACAGGGATACTACAACCTCCCCTCCACAGCGAGACAATTTTCTGGAAGGAAAAAAAAAAAAAAAAAAAAAAAAGACCCGTGTCATGTGAGACAGAGCAACACCATAATCTCCTCTCCTCCTCTTCTCATCTTCTACCATCTCCTTAAAGACTTGAATTGTTGTAATAAATCTGTATTGTTGGTCACAACAATTTGTTGTTTAGATATGAAATATATGATCTGTTCAATAATTGGAGTTTTCCTTTGGTCATCTGGCTGAGTTAGTCTTACTTTGTCTCAAAATTTTGCACTTATTGATTATTCAAACCATCAGCACATGAAGCAATTTGGAACCCTACTTGAAATTTCATCAGGAATGCTGAAATACTATGTCAATATTTAGTATGAATGAAAACTCAACATACAATGGCTAAAACTGTGATATGAATCCTTTCTGTGTAAAACTTCTAGCTGGTACTTTAGTTAACTAACTCCTGTATGTATGCCTCTTCTTGTTTTACTGTTATGTAACTTTTCCCCAAGCTTCTAAGATATTTTTTTTATTCATTTTAATAGCTTATTTCCTCTCGTTGTCCTCTGAAACACAATCCTCTTCTGCAACTTTAAGGACCAATGTTTTCCTCCCAAGTGATGAACACCACATTTGCCAGGTATTTTGATACATAGTCCTTGTATTTCATTGTTTGTCTTAGTACTTTTCTGGAATAATCAGACCTTTTTTGTCCTAGATTACATTTCATTATTGGATCAGTCAAATGAGTGGAACGTTGATGGTGGGGCTTCAAAAGCACTCTGAAGATACTATTACAAATATCTGGCAAGTTTCAGGAGAACTGCAAAATCAGTGGAAATCAAGCACCATCACAATCAATAGCACTGAAAAGTACAAGGTTGGTAAATTGAAGAGACTGTAAATGACACTTGTTCAAAGGTAATATTTTGTAAATGGAAAACTTCATCATGAGCTGAAAAAATCAAAGTGGTCTTTACTGAATTTAATGATTCTAAGATCATCAAGTTCAACATTAACATGACCACTAAACCATGTCCTGAAGTGCCACATCTACATGTTCTTTGAACAACTCCAGAGATGGTGACTCCACCACCTCCCTGGTCAGTCTGTTCCAATACCTCACCAAGAGAGAGAAGGTCATAGTTGGCATTAATAAATACCACTTATTGTTATCTCTTGGTGGTATTTAAACTAATGTCATACCTTACCTAAACCGTGCATGTGTGTTAAAACAATCTGTCTCATTGCATCATAAATTATATACCTGCCCATAGGGGCAATATACTTGGGATCTTAACTTTCAATGGATTATTCCCTTAGCCTTAATCTAACTGAAACAATAAACTCAAGGTTTAATTTATATAATAAATAACATTCTGTGCTAGGAGATACTGTTCTATAGGGAGGCTTCATTTGACAAATCCTGTACTTAAATATTTATTGTAGCTTTGAGCCTTTGTCACAGAACACGTGCACATGGTTTTATTTTGCTCGAAGCTGCTGAAAAGCAATGCAAATCTCAAAGGCTTTTTAAATGTTTTTACATGTGCATTTACACAAAACATGAGCACAGTAAATGTAACTCAGGGCTACAATATTACGGATTATGTATATATAATATTATGCATAGTACTGGAGGGAAGGTTGTGAGCAGAGAAGAAAATCAGAGGTATTTCCTCCTACAGTAGTTATTGTAAAGAGTTGGTTAGTATATAAACCTGAAGGCATGAGAGCACAACCTCATTTCAATAAACAGTAGGAGTAACATAATTGCTTACCTTGCAGAGGTGATGTTGTGCGAAAGCATCTAACGAGATCTGGATTTCTGAAGTAATACTTGCCCATGCAACTCTGAGAATGTATGTTACAAAATACTGAACTGTACCAGACTCAAGTATCAAAGTTGTTACTCGTTTGTTACCTCTACCTTATATGAATGCAATATATAGCAATCTGAGATTGTACTAGAAGGATTTGCTTCTAGATGTACTTGTTCATCCTTCGTATCGTTTGGAAAATTGAATGAGTCTGAGAATGGTTAATTTAATATGGCATCTTCTTCCTCTAAATTCCTGGATCAAATCCTAATTAGGTTATTGCTTGCAGTAATCCTTTGGCCTCTATAAAGTGAACTGATGGGCACAGTCCAGCTTTAAAGATGCACGTGTCAAACTTACTGCAGTAATCATTACCATTGGCTAAAGAAATGTAGCTGGGCACCTCACCAAACCTGGAGCCTGAATTTCTTTCTTCTTTGACTGCACATATTTCCTCCAGTGACAACTTGGCAAGATGCTGGTCATACAAATGAATGGCATTCACTTGCCATTTTGTGCTTGTTTTATAGGACAAGATCTTTAGCCTACAGGGCTACCAGTGACATTTTTCAAGATAAAACTTTGATGATTGAAGTTTCTATGGGAAAAAAAAAAAAAACACCTAAACTTTTTTTTTCTGAGTATAGAAATTTCTTTAAAGAGATAGGGCTCTTGAGTATTTTTGTCAATTTTTCTCAAATGCTTGAAGTGAGATTTTTATTAAAATCAATCTCTGCTGTTTATGTAGTGTTCACTTTTGTCTTCATACTTGATTCCTGTGATTTACCTTAGGCTTCAATGCTGCACTGGTAATTTGTAAGCCCATGTAAGATCCCACCTACATTCCTACTACAGCTTTCCTTACCACTTCTGGAGCTGCAACCTTAATCTGTTCTGATGGCCATAGATATATCATAAGCAGGCAACACTTGTTAATTACAGTTATGAGCAAATAGTGTTATGAAGAAGACACTTTAATTGCAGCTTTGTGGACTGAAGGAGCTCTAGACTGTGAGAGGGAAAACACAACAATTTCTTGATCAAATAAATGTGGATGGAAGTCAGTTTGGTTACTATTAGACTGAACTTCTCTTGGGAGGGCAGATGGGTATCTGTGCCCAATAAAGCCCAGGTAATCTTTTTGAGACCTAAGACGAGCTGAAGACATCTAGAGTAATTTTTTGCCATCTGAAAGGGGAGAAATTAAGACATGATGAAAACAAAACAAAGCACTTTTGCAGAGATGGGTTCAGAGTTGCAGCACTGACTCTGCTCCTAGTTCAGTCAGTAGTAAACTTTTCATACACTTCATGGTATCTGACTCCCCTCCTGTAGTCACTTTTAAATAGAAATGTTTTCTTTTATCATTGGAGAAACTTCCCTGGGTGTTTGGGGTGCCAGGATGTTTTGAGAGTCTACAACATCAGTCAGAAGGGAGCTTTTTGTAGAGACACTGATAACATATATGTTACAAGCAAGCCTTCTAAATCTATGCCTTTCATTATATTGACTAAGTAAACATGAATTGTTAGCATTGTGTGCTCCAATGGAATATGAACTCAAAGCAACCTCTTTTTGCACTAGCAAAGTGAGATAGCACCTCTTTAGCATTGTCTAAATCACTTTTTCCCCACTTAAAATCTGACTGAAACTAACTGCAAGCTCTATATAAATATATATTAAATTGCTTCTAACTAGATTTTTATTTCACAATGAAAAATCACTGGGAAAAGGTCAAATATTTATCAAATCTTTGATATTAATTTGAAAGACAAAATGTATTATTTATGGAACAGTGCAATGGATTGTTTAAGAACCTTATCTGAAACAATGTAAACATAGAAACAGACAATAGGAATATACTATTTGTCCTTCTTCTGGTAATGTCACCAAAGCACATGCTAACCATACATATCGTTGCAGCAACATTCAAAAATTTAAAATACTGTTTTCCAAAAGAAGAAACACATTTCCGAGTTACTACATTTCAGCCATATAAACATATTACTGAATGTGTTGTGATGCCATTAGTATTTAGTATAACACAGTTATTCTTTCCAAGAAGACATCAATGTGTCATTATAGCAAAAGAATTTTAAACAAAAACTTTAACCCTAAGATTAGCCCCGTTCCTTCAAGCTTTCTGGATTTCAAAGAACAGCATTCTTTCAATTGTGCTACAGCTGATCAAAGTAGTATGAACAATGACACTATTTCTTAAGATTACTATAAGAAAAAATACAATTGTCCATGTGTCTGTTGGCAATGGTATTCATGGAATAATTGCCAGGGAAAGTGGTTATTGCATCCTTCTCTTTCCTGATTTAAAAAAAAAAAAGTGTGTATATATATAAATAAACTAGACATTGCTTTCTTGCTGGTTATATGGCTGTTAACATCACACCTCTCTCTGATTGTATAATGTCAGGATAATTTTACCTAGAGGTTGCCTCATTTCTTGTGCAGGTCAACTACATCTTAAGAACAACAAACAAGCAAGCAAAACCCAAAACCTCCACCCTGCAAAAAAAGCCCAACTTATAATGGTTATATCCTTGGCTGAGATACGTCATCTTGCACAGTGGAATAATGTACTCTTGATAATAACTTATGGGATAAATGCAGGTTTTCTTCTGTAATCTCTTAAACTATGTTCAAAACTATCATGATCACTGCTTGTATTTTATTCTGGTTTTCACATCCTTCCTGTTAAATGCTAGTTCACTTGAGTTAGATGATTAGACAATATATCTGTGCTGGCAAGCTACAGATATACGAAAGAGCCAAGATGATAATCCTCTAGAATTGATACGTGCATGATCTGAGTTCTCATTTTAAGATCTTGACGATCTTAAAGGCCTTTTCCAACCTAAACAATTCTATGATTCTATCGGCTGGACTCGATGACCTAAAATATTTTCTCCAAACTAAATGATTCTATTTATGATATGAAGTCTATGGACTTATGTGGCATATCTTGAAAGGTGTTTTTATCTTGCTTGTGACACTGGGGAACACCATTTCTTGTCAATTTTCTGTTAATCTCTGCAGGTTATTTTTTTGGGGAAGGTGGAGACCCAGAGACAAGATGAAACTGTTGCCATTGATGATATTACTTTCAGTGAAGGATGTTCTCTGGCTTGTGGTAAGAATACCTGTTTCTCAGGAGACAGATCATTTTTCTTCCTTTCCCTTGGGATATAAGAGAAACCCAAAGGAAAGCCTTTTGGTATTCAAAGGCTTTCTTAACTCTGCCAGTGTTTTAATCTGGTTCATTTTCATTACTCTAAACCACCATCTGCCTTATCACATGTAAACACAGTTACAAGGAATGACAATAAATACCTTAATAAGGTACTCTGATACATTGTAAATGTAGCTTGCAGCAGCCAGGAGGGCAATAAGGTATCAGTGGGCATGCAAGATGTACTGTTGTCGACCAAAGAACTGATGTGATCAACCAGCACAGGAAAAGCTTTGGAGCTGACTTTAGGGGGATTCCTTGTGCACTTATGTGTATTTTTAAATTCATGATGGTCCTGATCTACTGTGTAGCAGAACTATTTTGTTCTACTCTGCTACATCCAGGCACTGTAATGTCAGGTTACTCAGCTCTGCAGCCAGACCATCTTCCTGCTTCTGAATCTTAGCAGAGCCACTGAGGGTGCAGTCTTTAAATTTAAAAACTTGAAGTACGGAATGTAGTTTTTAACACAGATCAAGATAGGTTATATGATTGCCCTGCAGAAAAGGACTTAGGGGTGCTGGTAGACGAGAAGTTGGACATGAGCCGCCAGTGTGTGCTTGCAGCCCAGAAGGCCAATCTCATCCTGGGCTGCATCAAAAGAAGTGTGGCCAGCAGATCGAGA
>JANHFX010023124.1:0-23911 GCA_027560015.1 Chloroceryle amazona | reverse complement strand
TTAGTGTTTGTGGTTATAGGTTTGACACCAGATGCATGAACAGCCCATCCACTGCAGGTCTGGTTGCTTTCAAAAGCTAGTCAGATGCAAAGGAGCACAATTTGCCATAACTATAGGTCCACCACCAGATGTACGAACAGCCCATCTGCTGTTGGTCCAGTTGCATCCACTAGAAACAGCCAGATGCATGAATAGTACAGTTTATTTACACTTGCAACATATACAGTTTCTTTAAGGTTGCTGGTGATAAATGCACTAGACTGCAGAATTGCTGTGCAGCTCCAAAACATACAACTGGTATCAAACTTGGAATCTCCTGGTGAAACCACTTGGCGTTGCTGAGGCTGCAAATCTTATCAAAAGGTGACCCTTCTAGGGAGGGAGAGCAGAACAAACCTGTCAATCTGTGCTTATAACTTGGTGTGGAATGCTCGTCCCACAAATTAGGTCCAAAATATGGATAATATTTATACCTTGTTCACTACTATTGAGCAAACTGTGACTGTGGCCAAGCCATTGTTCCCAGTGGTCAGCATTTAGCAGTGGCACAAAACATTTATGACTTCCTTGGTAACTCTTGCATGAAGCAGATAACTGCTGTGATACGCATGAGAATGGGATAAGCAGCCTTCACTGCATTCCACCACTCTTCCTCAGTGCCATGAGAACACAGACCACCGGATCTTCACCCAGCCTCAACAGCTGTCCCAGTCACCAGATGTTTATCAGCAGTGTTGAGCTTTGCAGTTTCAATTGTTTTGTGTTTTCCAAGAACCAACATGGGGAAAAAAGACAGGGAAGAAATTAGGTGTGAGTCCAACACCGAGTCAACAAGAAGGGGAGATTCAGGAATAGAAATAAATAAACAGGGATGGTTGTAGGAATTGCCATTGCCACTCTATGGCCAGGTCTAACCTGCCCTTTGCCCTGGTGTGACAGGACTTGTGGTTACAGATTCCTCTGATCCAAGTGCTATTCCCGGCCCTACCAGAATCTCCTCAGTGACTCCAAATGCTTCTTCACAGCTTCCACTGCCAAAAGTTACAGTCCCCAAAACACTAATTCTTATAAATCCTTTTTAGCTTGTTTATAAGATAAATTCTTTAGAGATAAGGGCTGTTTGTGTGTGTGTGTATGTACTTGTGTGCATAGGTACAGCACCTGGCACAATAAAGCCTTGGCTGGAGGATCTTTTCATTGCTGTAACGCAATGAGCTACAAAAAGGGAGGAATTCTCATGCAGGCTAAAGCACAGGAGGTTTTTGAACACATTAATATTTCCAGAAATGTCAGAAAATCATCGTCCCATGGACCATATCAAGTCAGCTTTGGCATGAGTGTTCATGAACCACATTGGTTACTATTTGACTATCCAATCCTCAGTTGTAGCCTCTCCAAATCAGATTTTACTATTCCTCCTGTCCTTTGATCTCACCTCCTGAAGTCTTTTTCTCTGTTACATTATTGTAGGGCAGTATTCATTTATATATAAATATAGAGGTAATTGCACTCGGAACATTCTTCAAAGAGCCTTTGGGTACCTCTTCAAAGCTCAAAAAGATGCTTAGTTTACATGTTATCTTAGGCAAATTTACCTAAGGTTTAGGCTGCCTGAGGTAGGAGCTTGGTGAAATTCTGTGAGGTTTTGTTATAGCTATTAAAGAAATCATCTCTCTTAAAAATTTTACCTCCAACAAAGAAGAAGCGGAAATAAGTTAATGCATAAAAAACTCCTTCCACTGAGAAAAGGAAATCTGTGAAAGAAAAGGCTACCTTTGTCTTTAAAATATGTGTCATATATGGCTTCAGCTAGGTGAGGAAGCTATTTCCAAGGGAGAACGGAGACAATTTGCACCTTCAGCCCATGCAGGGCAGGGCAGTTAAAAGGGTCTGGTTCGGCCCACCAGCAATGACAGCAAAATGCATGTGCTAAAGAGGGTGATTACTGTTGAGGACTAGTTCTTATGCATATCTCTACAACCCCAGATCGATTTTCTCACTTCATCTGAGTTGCACACCAAGTACAACATTTATCTTACATCTGTAGGGTCTCTGAGGAGACCTTAGAGCAAGCAGCCTTCCAGTACCTGAAAGGAGTCTAGAGGATAGCTAGAGAGGGACTTTTATAAGGGCATGTGGTGATAGGACAAGGGGCAATAGTTTTAAGCTAGAGCAGGGTAGATTTAGAGTGGACATTAGGAAGTTCTTTACTACAAGGGTGGTGAGGCACTGGAGGGGGTTGCCCAGACAAGTCGTGGATGTCTCATCCTTGGAAGTGTTTAATACCAGGCTGGATGAGGCTCTGAGCAACTGGTCTAGTGGGAGGTATCCCTGCCCATGACAGGGGGGTAGAAAACAGATGATCTTTAAGGTCATTTCCAACCCAAACCATTTGCTGATTCTATGAAATACATATCATCACCTCATGCCCTACCTCCTTGTGAATGGGGTAGAGCTATTATCCATCTGTCCTAGTTAGGGAAGTGAAACATAAAGAATGACACTTTTGAAAACTATTAATACAGTGAAACCTAAGGAGACCATCTATGCAAGTATCTTGAAAACTAGCTCTTGATAATTCACCTATAACAAACATAGTGTCAAAATTACAGAAGCAAATCTGGGCCAGCACTCTTCATCATTATATGATGCTTTTTGTGGGATTAATCTGAAATATTTATCAGTGGCTCTCTGTGGCAACTGGGAACTTCTGAACATCTGTATCTGAAATGGAAGGAAGCCAGGGACCCTGGATACCCTGATAAATAAGTGTAAACCAGACTCACCCTGCCCGTAGTAACAGCCAGAACAAGTCCTGATCGCTGCACAAGTGTTTGCATCAAAGTTCCTGAAAACTGTGTTGGAAATGAATAGCTGGTATCTTTTGGGAGTTTTCAGTCCTGATGACATACAAGTCCTATCCTGCAATGAAGAAATGAAGAGCGCTGGAAAACATATCACCATGTGAATCTCCAAGTCTAATGAATCCAGGATGCAGCAGCTGTGACACAAAGATGCAATTGCACTCAAGCCCATGGTCATGGGGGCAATGTTCTCTGTTTGAAGAACAGATCTAAGCTATTGCTTTGCAAATTCTGACAAGTAACATCTGCTTAATTCACCATTTGCAGTATGTGATAGTATTAGATTCAGGGCAGTGATTGCCTTGTTTGCTTTGTCTGGGTTGTTGCTTACTAGTTAAGTTTGAACATTTGAAGGGAAAGGAAATTGCACATTCCCTGGGAAGAAAGAATCCACCTGGAAGGCACAGTGAGGACAACTGTTTGCAGTTCCTTTTACTTTACCATGTCTTGTCCAGCAGGCAGGAAATTTTCCTGCTCTACGAAGCTGGTCATTGTAATTTCTGTTCTAAGAAAAAACTGACTGCTGAGATTCAAAGCCCTTTTTTGTGACTGGGGATGGGGGAAGCATTTATGCTAGACTCTCTTCAAAGCTCTGGTAGACTTCAGGGTCCATCAGAACAACAAGAAGTTAAGTATTTATCAGGAAGAGACAGGAAAATACATAAGATGTGAAAAGGAAGAGCAAAACTCTTAAGTGGTGGGAAACACAATGAACAAACTAGATTTTGTGGTGACTGTAAGCTGTGACGCAGGGGGGGTGTGCACCTCTCTGCCAATTTATCCTGGAGACAGGCTGGGAAGAAGGATGTACTCAGAGCTAGTGGGTAGCCTGGAGGGGAAAGGGCTGGCAGGAATGCATGATGTTATTTCTGAGGTCTATAAATGCTTTTGTAGAACAACTCTCAAAAGCCATACTAGAGAATCAGTCAAGAAATTCACCCTCTGTGAAAACATACTCTTTAATTGAAAATGTAGAATGAAATGGACTTTTATAGTTTATTACTTTAAAGAGATGGTGCTATCTTCAGTTGCATTAAGAGACAGCACTTCCATCTCCTTTTTACTCCAAAACATGGTCCTGGTCCTTAGTCCATCTTCTTCCAAGTCACTGCTGAGCAGAAATCCCTGGCTTCTGGTAACAAACCAGACTCTTGTTTTTTTGCTTACACTTGCATGTTCTTCCACACCACTCCCTTTTCTATCAATTTTTAAGTTAATTTATTTTATTTAAATAAGCAGTAAACAGAAGAAGGGTGCAAGGTGATAATACCTCCCTAGTGTGTGTCACCTGTGTCCGACTTAACTGCTTTTTCAGGAAGAAATGCTTTTTTTCCTCATCTGGCTCCACAACAGTCATGAGTTGCTTTATGAAAGTATGTAAGAGGCTTGCTGAATGTCTAGAAAACTAATCAAAGCTTTTCCTCTGGCTTTCACAGGCCCTGGATCTAGCCTTGCCACTAATGTTTTAATTGATCAAAGCCCAAATTTTTAAATGCCCTGATCTTCCCAGAAAACAATCTTGGTTTAAAGCACCTCTTTCAAAAACTGGAACAGATACCAGAGAGGAATATCCAAGGTTCCCATTAAATTAATGTCATAAAGTTTTAATTGATATTAAAGAGACATCATTATTAAAGGGAGAATTACATAAATTAAGATGTAAATTATGACAAGGAGGCTCTTATCATGAGATAATCAAAGATAATCACCCCCCTGGGGTACTGCAAGAAACAAGGCACAGCTGAGCGCCTCTAAATCTCTTAACAAGTACAACATCGGGAGTCCTTCCATGAATCCTACAAAGCAAAAACAAAGACATCCACCCTTTGGTGTCCAAGAGAAATTCATTGTTTCATTGGGGTGCTGCAAGGTTGGACTGCTGAGACCAGGGTTATACCTGAGCTACATATTCTCAATAGCTCCACTAACAGAGGTTTTGTTATTTTTTTTTTGCAAGCTTTTAAAGAAAACTCATTTAAAGCTCTTTTTCTGCCAGTCAGGCAGAAAAAATAATTTCATAAAAAAACAAGAGAAAACTGAGTAGAGAAAAGACAGCCCTCAAAATCACAAACAAGCAGCTGTGGTCAGTTGTAACTAAAATTCCATTGTTATCCACGTTATTAATCTGTTAACAACCTGGTAGCACCCAAAGGACTTTGTTCAGCTGCCTAAAGAAATAATGGAAGAAGATCATAGTTACTGAATAAATAAAAATGTTACATTTTGCAGCATTTTTCATTCTCAAGTAAACAAGTAGTACTCTTGTGTTCCAGGTAGACCAACGATGCTATGAGAGAGCAAAGGAAACCAAAATGTCAGTGAAGATAGAAATCAAATCTCTTATACCCCCTCATTATTCTCAAATCACTAAACCATACCCAGTTGTGTATGGTTAAATGGTGTTCATTATAGCAAAAGGTATAGAAGAATTTATGTTAGAAAATCTTGTTTAAACAAAAATTATGATTTCTTTCCAAAATTCAGAGTTTGTGAAATTCCAAGGGTTTTCTGATATCATGTCAATCTTGGAAAAAAAATCATGTGCAGGGAAAAAAATTTACCTTACTAAAATCCTTCAAGTTCATATATTAAACAGAAGTGTGATTTTGTTTTTACTTTTGATGTTGTTTTATGAGGAACGGAATATGCATTATAATATATTTCAATAGTTCCAAATTCAAATAGAAAAATCAGAGCCCATGTTTCCAATTTGTCTCAAAAATCTCCAAAACTTCTATACTGAAATAAAAAGACATATGGAAAATAAAAAAAATGCTGAATTTTTCTCCATAATGAAGTCTCTGGTTTCTCATCAGCTGGTATTAAAGGAGTATATGAAAAATTATGTAGGATCCAGCTGATCAAATGTTATTTATCTTCTGCTGCTGCCAGCAGAAGGAACAAAATCCTTGGTTCCAGCAGGCAGAGAGAGCAGTACTGATGCTCCACGTTTCTCTGCTTTATCACCAAATCAATGTCCCTTGCAGATGTTGCTGCTAAAGGCATCATCTTTCCAAGGAGTGAAAGACAGGCAGCTAGAGGACTAAGCAAACAGATAACTGCCCAAACCTCATCCTGAAACTGTATTAACCATCCCTGGAGGTATATAAAAGATGTGTAAATGTGATGTTGGGGGACATGGTTTAGTGGTGCCCTGGCAGTCCTGGGTTAACAGTTGTACTTGATGATCTTAAAGGTCTTTTCCAACCTAAACAGTTCTATAATTCTATGATTTGTCTTTACATACCATCTATATAAAATCCAAGTTTTATCCAAGCTGCCACAGGGCAGGGGCTGCTCGTCAGGTTGCTTTCTTATTTCTCCAAATTCCTGTTTGAAGGGTTGCTGTGTAACTCAAGAGACGTTGAAATAATTCCTGTGGTGCTTACCTTTTGCCTGATGTGTCCAGATAAAACACTATTAGCTACAGAAGTGTTCCCCAGGCTTTCTATGATGTCAATGCCAAAGTCTTTGCAAGCATAAATCTGGAAATGCTGGAGTTCAAGGTTTCTGCTTCTAAAAATCTATATAAAAACATAATAAAGTAATAATAATAAATTAAACCCAAGAATTTGGTTTATAACTTTGCTTTCCTTACAACACAATACAAAGGGGAAGTGCAAAAACACATCAAAATGTTGAATGTATATTTAGCATTTGAGGATCTTCCCTTAATGTCTAGTTTCTGCTTTCAGTTAATAATACAGAAATCTTTGCATTATGTGAACTTATTTTCACATTAAAAGAAATAAGAAAAAGAACAGTCTGAAAGAAAATGAGAACTGAGGATCAGTAGCAGGGTAAAAGTACTCTAATTGGGCGGGGGTAATTACTGGAAAAATATGTTGAGGTAAAGAAGTTTGTCTATGGCAAAAAGATGCCTTGAAAATAACCAGAGGTATTGCTTCTGGTCACCTAACAGCAAGAAGATGGTTCCTAGAGGGACCTCATGGAAAGATGCTGAATAAATTTAGGTATTCATGTATCCTAGGTCAGTAACATAAAAGAAACACAAGGTAGGCAGAGAAAATTACAAAACCAAAGCTGCAAAACATCTTTTTGTTTTGTTTCTTTTCATACAAATATGCTTTTTCCAGAAAGAGAAGGCACCAGTCTGAAAAAAACACACTGAAAAAGTTGAGAGGAACACAGCCTCTGAACACCTGTATGGGAAGAAAGTGTAGCAGATAATAAAGGGTAGAGGTTTGTTGCTTTTTTTTTTTAACCAGGGTAAGTAATCGTGAGTTACAATAGTTGGAAAGTGAAGCCAGACAAATTCAAACCAAGGAAAAAAAAAAGTAAGAGAGCATATTTTTTGCAAGGATGAAAAAATTCCCATGGAAACCATTAACCCTATGAAGGTAACAGATCCTTTACCAACTGCAGTCTTTACAAAGAGCTCAGATCCACTGTGAGGAGTTTTTTGGCTGCGTGATCTAGCAGGAGGTGTCCCTGCCCATGGCAGGGGGGTTGGAACTAGATGATCTTTAAGGTGCCTTCCACCCAAACCATTCCATGATTCTAAGTTTCTATGATTATAGCAGCAGACTGGTGCTGGATGATTACAGAGGGCAGCAGCTATTGATGAAGATAGCACTGATTCTGCACTGAAGCCATAAGAAGACCTCACACAAACTGTTTCTGACTTTATCATCAATATAGGAGCCTCCAGCTGAGGGACATGGACATATAGGTACAAGAGCTTTACCAGAGACCTACTGAGGCCTATTTGCAGCCATAAAAGATGAAGTCAGCATAGAGGTGATAGGCTCGTGAAGATCCTGAGCATCACAGAGAACAGTCAGGACAAAGGTACCTGTGCTCCACCTTGGCTGCTCCAAGCTGTGAAGTTGTTGAACTGCACAGGGCCATTTGGGCTGTCTGGCAAATATTCTGGGTACAGCAGCAACCCTGACCTGTTTAGGAAAGAAAGGCAAGAAGGCTGTTTCTCTGCATATATTCATGAGCAGATTTTCCTATTCATCATATGGATATCTGAAATTTTAGATCTGTAACTGTTCTCTGCGTGAGACTTTATCATTTAATCCCAAATAAAAAACTGGAGGGCAGCAATGTTTATCTAGGAATCTAATTGTGCTGGAGAGCATACTTAAAAATTCTTTTCAAGTATTTTCAGAACTGGCCATGCCAGGGGTAACCATCAGTGCACAGTAGCACTGCCAGGTGCTCTCTGTGAAATATTCCCACCATGCTCAGGAGCTTTCAACCAGTGTCAGCTTCAGATGAGTCCAATACGACTAGACAGATAAAGCTTTTCTAGCTCTTGGGTTCAGCCAACTTGGAATATATTCCAAATGTATACGTTCCTGAATGTAGTCCTTGGTTTGATCTTCTCAGAGATTTTAAATCCAAATTAATATCCAGAGTACCTCAAAAGTCAGGTGACTCTGTCCACTGACTTTTAGCACAATGTCATTTTTCACTGTAGCTTCTGGCTTAGGGCAAAAGTTTTAGGGAGTAGCCATTCATGGATGCTACAGGAACAACTGTTATAGGTAATGTCTGACATACACACAGCACCTTTTATCCCATTGGACTGTAAACTGCTTAGTCTCTTCAATCTACTTAGATTCCAAATTCTAATAGTTGAATGTTCATGCTGCTATCATATAAAGGATCTGAAGATAAAAGCACTCTAGGCTGTGGAAGTCAGTGTCACATCTCTAACGGTGGCCTGCAGGAGATGTTGAAGGAGTGTAAGGAAGAAATCATGTCTCTGTCCTCCTGCATTCCCCCCTCTTCTGCTCAAAACGTCTGGTGTGCTTAAAAATGAGCTTTAAACCATGAGCAAATCCTTCAGCAGTTTGCTGTTAAATGGTTGATGAGGAAATGTGGTAAATGTGGCACCCTAAACTACATCAGGATCATTTAAACAGAGGTAAAGTGGAGGAGCTTGTTAACAGCACAGGGAAATTCTGCAAGTTAACAAATTTGGCTTATGAATGAGAAAAAAAGGACTGTGTTGAAACTACTGAGGAAACCATTTGTAGTCAGACCCTGGAAAGCAGCCTCAACCAAATCGCTGTCAAACAGTGATTCTGCTCTGCTGTGGAGAACTCTGCTTACAGGGAAGGAAGCCCTAAAAGACTGTGAAATTGGAGAGAAAAAAAATATATTGAAAGGAGGTGCAAAGCCATTTTTGATCATCACTGAAGTGATAGTTCACACTACCATGCATGGAAGGGAAATCTCTTTAAACAAAAATTCCTAAATACCTTGTGCAGGAATGAGCTACATTCTCACTGAAGGACAGGAGAGGTATTTTGGATGGTCCATCAGGGGACAGATGAAAGAAATAGCCGTAGCCAGCAGCACACACTGTGTTACCCTGAAGAGAAGCATATGTGACTGTGAAAACAGATTATCACAGATTTCTGGAAATTAAAATAAATGTAAGGAAAAAAACCAAAACAAAACAAAACAAAACAACAAGCAAACAAACAAAAAAAACCAACCCCAAATTAAAACCACAGCTGAAGTCCATTCAAATTCTGGTAAGTCTTCCTGGTAGAAACTGTTTGTTTCTACATCCTCAATCTCATCTTGGTTTTTCTCTTGTCTTACTCCTATAAAATTTCTTCTAAGTAGGAAGGCAATGTCATGAAAGAAAGGTAAAGCACAAACTACTCAGTTTACTGATTTACTTCTCAATCTGTGTCTTTCTTGTATCTCCCAAAACAAATACAGGAAAAGGGAAGATTGTCATTGAAAAAGTGAGACCCCTAAAAGTCAAGAGAATGCAGAGAGCTACATCTTCAGGATATGTCAGTGGCTGAGCAATTAAACTAACTCATACTTGTGGTAAATTACTTGCTTTGGATTATTTTTAATGGGGTAGGTGAATAACCATGGGAAGATGTGCTCTAAGTTATTGCCACTTCATATCTCTTAATGAAGAAACGACAGAGTTATATCTTTATATTATTGAAAAATAAGTGAACATAAGTCTGTCTGGCCTTAAATCAGGAATTGTGTACCTACAGAGTCTGTAGCAAGTGGGTTATGTGAGTTATACATAGTGAGTTAGGAGCTTTGCTGCTATAGGGAAAAAAACTGCTCTTACCTGTTTCCTTTGGACAGCAGCCAAACCTAGATGGTTTTGGATGGTGTCCATATAGCAATGCTTTCATGTGGGCATTGGGGCATGATCCCTCTCACCTACTGTAGATGTGTTAAAACTTGATGCTGAAGTCCAGGCTGGTAAACCTAGGCTCCATTTCCAGAAGAAAATAAGACATAGGCATGTCCAGGGGGCAATTCTTATGGTCTATTCTTGGATAAGATTAATTGCTCTCTGGAGGTATTGGGGAATCTAAGATGAGCTTTCTTGCAGCTATAAGAAGAGCTTGTTCTCTGAGATTGGGCCTGACACCCACACCTACCACTCATAGGTCACCGGACAATGTCAAAACACTAATGACTTTTTGGTCCCCGATGGTCCAAATCAAAGCTGAGCCTGGTGACCTAGAGGTGAAAGTCTCCATATACCAATTACTTTCTTCTGACCCATCCAAGTGTGTTCCCTGAAGTCGTGATCTCTGACATCTGTCAAGCAGCAAAGATGTATCAATACCCAAATCACTGTTTTCTTTATCCCCTGGTAAAACTGCTGTTCTTTTCTGAAAGTGCAGATACGGACCCTTTTTCTTTAACAAAATACTTCTGCAGTCCTGTCACATTATTTCCACGATCTTTTACTTGCAACTCCAATCGTGCATTCTACAGATGATTCATAAGGAAAAAAACCTGCATATTTATTCAGTCGGCTAGTGGCTGGAGGGCAGGGGTTTTAGGCAAGCAGGGAATTTTGTGTGGAAATCAATTCTTTGTGGAAGTCAGTATATTACGAATGTCCGTGCAACCAAAATTCCAGAGAGAAATTACCTCCCCGAGCATGTCCAATACCTGGAGGTATGCATCGTAAGTCAGTAAAGTGGCTGACGTTTTAAGTGTCTCTTAACCATACAACACTGCTAATGTAAATATTTCATGAATTTCTTTTAGGTAGCTGGGACTCAAACTGTTGACCTTAAAGATGACATTAAAACTCTGGAGAACATACCCAGCACCACTCTCCCAGTTTCAGAGCCTGGCAGGATGTGTGTCATACCCGCAATGGTCTCGCTGCGACACGCACTCACCTTGCAGAATGTTTTAGAAAAGGTGTCAGTAGGAATGAAACTGTGAGAAACAACTGATGCCAAACAGATGCAGCCTCACCCCTTTGGTCCTGGGGAGAATAGCTGGGTGGGGTGATATTGGGAAACAAATTCACTTATTGACAGCATGACCATCAGTCACTCCTGTGACACGGAAACATGGGCTGATCTCCACCCAGTTCATTCATTTAAGCTGTTTCCCAGTCCTCAACACCATAGCAAGAAAGGAAAGGGAGGATGCTTGTTGAATTTCTTAAGCTCAGTCTGTATGTTGTTATGCATGAGCACTGTGTGGTGGCTCTGGGATTTAAGGGAATTGAATGTTTATGAATAGGAAGTAACTACAAGGTACCAAGACCCACTGAGCCTAAGAAAACAAAGAGAAGATAAAACCCTATGTTTCTTTTTTTCCCTCTTTTTTTTTTTTTTCTCCTTTCCCCTTTCATGGAAATAAAACAAGGGGCATGCACTTCAGTGGCAAAAGAGCCAGTATCAAAGAAGGTCATCTCCAGTTCCTCATGGTGATAGCATTTAAAAGGCAAGAAACCTGTCTTATGACACTAAAAAGTGATAACTAGGGCTTCCAAGATTTAGTTAAAAAAAGAAACCCCAAAACTTACTTTGTAGTAATCATTCTAGCCTTATACTGTATGAATATAAAATTTTATCTTACACCCTGATTCACAAATGCACTTGAGAGCTTAAGTCAAATGGAAACCAGTGGGAATTAGGTCTCCAAATGTTTTTGTAGTCTCGGGTTTGAGTGACTGCTGTGTCCCAATTTCAACACCATTTAGGAGACTACTGATTTTCAAGGAAATTTAAGCTCTTCAGTCACTGATGGAAATTTAGGCTCTCAAGAAAATTGAGTAGTTATGAGTATTTTATTGCAGGATTCACTGTGGAAAGCTTAACCCATCATGCACAGAAGAGTTAACGCAGTATGGACCCATTGCTCTCTGTAATCCTTGCCTTAAAGATTGCAGCCTCTAAATTTAAAGCCAGTAATTTAAAGCTGGCAAAAAAACCCAAGCACACACAAAACCCAACAACTACTCAACATTAAAATCTAGAGGAAGAAATTTCCACGTCATGGCCTGGAAGGCAGGCAGTGGGAAGCTGAGTTTTTCCCTTTACATTCCTCAAACCTCTCTATTAAATGGTTATAAATATAAGTGAGATTATTAAGGCTATAAATATCTAAAAGCAATATAGTTCTTGAGCCATTTGACCAGCTAAAAAGTGCTGAAACACTGTAACATCATAATGCTGGTGCTGGACCAGTATCCTTTACATTTAATGATTGTTATTGTACTAAGAAGAAGTCCACCAGAAACAGGTGCTTTGCTTGGAAGAAGTATAACTTTTTCTCTTTAATATCCATGTCCTTTCATGTCTTCCACTGAGCACAGCTTGGTGCTGTAGAACAGTAAGTGCAGCTAATAACAATTTTAAGCTAAGCAACTTCTTCATTTTCCCTTTGCTGCTGCAATGCCTCAGACAGCTCACTCGGAGAGACTGCCGACAAGGAGGTTTATCAGCAACCCTTCAAGGGCCATCTGCTCTTCTGCCTTGAGTAGCGCATCTCTGGAGAGCAGCCTTAACCCTGATGTTTGGGTACACAGCCACAGATGCAGCTTTGGGCATATCTATGAAGTCATGTGAACCAAAAGAGCTAAACAAATGTGCTGAATCCCGACCACAATCAGTTCGCACATACCCGTAGAGATAATCACAGCAAACCTTTTCAAAAGCCGAGCCACTGGCGATGGAGCAGACAGCTCCAGGGTAAGTCAGTGCATGATAGTACAAAACTCAGTGTTTAGTGGAGCTGAAATTCATGTGATTCTGCCTAGTTATTGTATTTTTTTAAACCATATTTGATGGTCTTAAAAATGATAAATACGCCCTTGAGGGAATTGCAGAAAAGTCCTCTCCTTCTTCCTAAGTACTATTGCCTTCATACTACCATAGGAAATGTGTTGGTCTCTTTTTCACCTTCAAATTCAGGTGCCATTCTTTCCTCTTGGAACAGAAGCCCAGGGGGCGATTAGGTCTTCACATACAGTTAATAATTGGTTTGGTTTCTGTGAGTTAGCAATAGAACAGGTTAGATTTATTTTTATTTTTTTTTATGAAAACATGTATTTGTCACAACTGAAACTGTGGTAAGAAAGGTCAGTTTCAATGAAATTACAGATTTAAAATAGTTAGGAAGGAAAAAAGGTTTGAAATTGCAAAAATACTATTTTTTTTTTCCATGAAACACTTATAAGTGACTTTACTCTGAAATAAGACTTGAATAAGACCAAAAAAAATGTATGAACTAAAAGAAAGCGTGAAAGAATTAATGAATAAAAAGATTTTTTACTGAGCTCTATTTTTTTTTTTGATGTGGTTGTTAGAGTGTTAGCTTCGTAAGAGTTTGATGTTTCATCACTATTTAGAATAGAGAAGCTTTATTTCTTTTAAAATCAATGTCCTTTTTCATAGGACAGGGAACACATTCTCCTCTCTCATCCTGGAATGCAAATCTTGGACTGAACACACATTGTCATATTAAATCCAGGCAGAGGTGCATTTAATACTGCTGAGTTTTAGTATGTTTGTCATCAGCCCATTAAAACTGTGAAAATTTTTTTATAATATCAGAAATAGGAAAAAAAAATCAGGTTTTGTGAATCACTAAGTATTAGAAAATAAAATAACTTTGTCCCAAGATGTATCCCAAGATGGAGGATCTCACTGCAATATTTCATTCCACTCAAGTACAGTAAAATTTTCAGTAATAAATTTGCCCGTGAATATAATTGATTTTTTAATATGAATTTGTTTCTTTTCCTTATATTTGGTTAAAAGGAGAAGGTTATGGTTTATATCCAAACTTCTTACCTGGATGTGGTTGGCGGGAGCCCTGACATAGATCCCTGATGGTGACAGTGTCTCAATGTTGGATAAACCATCTGTTCCAGAAAGGCCAATCACGATGTTGTTACTGACTCTGTTCCCCACCTCCAGTCCCTCTCCTTTACAAGAAAGGAGAAAAACAAAACAAACCAGTAAATTAAACAGAAATGTAACTGGGAAACCTCTACTATGCAAGCCGCAGAATTTGACAGGTTTTGCCCTGCCTGTTTTGCTAGCATGGTCCACATAAGAATTAGCTCCCCTGTTAATTGTCCCTGGGTAAATCACTCTTTGAAAAACACTTAGAAATCTGGGTTTGGCAGAGTGTGTCTGTGAGATGGCCAAAGACTGCCATGACTGCTCAATGCTGTGGTGCCCAGTGTGGAAAGGGGAAGGCTGGGTGCTTCAGAAATGTCAGGAGGCCACAAGCAATATCTGACCAACACTGTAAACATGATAAAAAACAGCTTCTGCCACTAAGATCTTACACTCTAATGAGATAAAAACAATCAAGGAAAGGAATAGTAGAATACATATTTTACAGAGGCAGCAGAGACTATGGTTGTCCAATTCAATATGCTCATGGACCTAAATCATGTCTTCTATATAACACCAGCCATACTGTACTCCAGGTTTGTAGAGAAAATGAATAAAGGGAATATTAGAAAGCACATGTACAGTTAGAAAAAAGAGAGATTTAGAGCGTGGAAGTGGCTCATCTATGCACACACAGGCATGCTTCTGGCAATACTACAATTCAAAGTTGTCTCTATCTCCTGTGTCTCCATTCACTGCCAAACTTACATGTAAGAAAATTTCTAAATAGGCTTAAAAACACCTGGTGAAACTCTGCACAAAAGTGGGGGTTTTGTCCCCGTAAGCAATGAACCATGAGAAGAAAAAGGAAAAATCAATCAAAAAATTGATCACACAACTCAGAGTCATAGGGTGCCCCAGATATAGCACCAGCATTGAAGTAGGAAGAAAAAAAAAAAAAAGAAATATCCTTTTAAACTATACCATAAAGAAATGTGCAACCCAATGGCAAAAAGCAGACAATTGCATACAGAACAATGCCATATGTGGACATTTCATCATATATCCCCTGCTCTGGCATTTTGGAAGCAGGATACAAAGTGGATCATCTCTGTTTGGCCCCCATCAAGAGCAAATCAATCTATTTGGGTTTGTTTATCAAATATAAAAGATTGTCTTCAACTATACCTGTTAAAGTCCTATTCCAAATGTAGATTCCTTCCCCAGTCATCCCTACTCCAAATGTAAACCACTTGCCAGGAAAAGTTAAATGCTTTGCTTTTGGGGATGACACTAATTATTTTTAGCTGTCCTAACAGTTTTTTGAGCCTTTTCTCCATTTCAGGAACAAGATCCATTTAGAAAATATTTCCTTTCCAGGCTGTATTTACTGCAAACAATGCCACTACCAGAGCATGAACAGGATCCTCAAGCAGTCCTTTTGACAGCCATACAGGGTTTTGACATGGCACAAAAGGCCTTGGGTGTGTCAATTAATGTTAAGCCCAGAGCAAATTTTTTTTACTGTCTTACAAAACACCTGCAAATAAGGATTTTAGAGGAAATCACTGAGGGAGTCTAATTCTGGAGCTGCAAATAGCCAGCTATAATAAATATTCCTTTACAGGCAGCAAAATGCTATATAAATTCATTCTTCAGAGCCTCTGGAGCTGCTGACAGTGAAGCCATTAGAGACATTTTGGGGATGAGGTGTTTTCAGGCTGTGACTTCAGCAGAACCATTCAGCTCAGCCCAGAGTCCTTTGACTCAGACATATGTCCTAGAACCAGTGAGCCAAGGTGTGGAGGCAGACTGAAGATCTTTTTCTGCTTCCCCACAGCCCCAAGGACACCTGGGCATCACCTTGGGCAAATCTCTCTGAGCTAGCTCTCTTCATCTGTAAGATGTGTACAGTCACTCTCATTTTATAGTCTCCTCTGTTTGAATCGTAATCTATCACTTCTCATTATGTTTATATGGAGGACCTGGCATAGGGACTTGCTGTGCATGGAACTGCAGGATGAGGACTGAAGGCTTTCTTTTTTTCCCGCTGTTTATCTTAAAATTGGTCATGTTTATCCCATCTCTTATGGAAAATGAAAACTAAACTGTATCTTTTGGTATTCAGGCAACGTGAGATCCCAGCAGAAGATGCTGCAAGTCAGTCTCCTGATGGTTAGTCAGGAGAAATATTTTGTTGTTTAACATTTTTGTTGCTTCAAGCTCCAATTTATTTAAGTGCTAAATCCTCTGCTTAACTTTTAACATATGCTTTCACTCCATTATCTTCGATGTCAAATGACTGAAGTTAAAGGTAAGTATGTTCTTAAACGCCTCACTGAACTGGAGCCCTAAATATTGCATAATGATGCTCTTCCAAAGAGAGATAAATCAATCCCCTAAAACAACTCTCCTTCCACTTGTAAATTAAAATACATACACATTTATATATATACAGATCAAGTGAAGACTGACCTGAAGAAACAGAAAGTGTATGGTCAAAGGGAAATAGCTGCTAGGAGTTACATAGGGAATTGTGGGGAGGTTATTCCAGATTTACAGATACAAGAAAATGTAGAAGATGCGATTAAAGTTCTCAGGGTGCAGTTAAGGATCTGCCATTCTTGCTTTAAAGGCATTTTTCATGCAGATGATAATCATCACATGTTGCTGTTACATGTAGGATGGATATTTTCCTGCTTCACTTACCCAGTAGAAGCCCATGGCCTGAAATGTTGTAGAAAACATTACTGTCCACACTGAGGTTTGAGATCCCGGTCAGACGGAGTCCTTGGGCAAAGGAATCCAAAACACAACAGCCACGTATGTAAGAGTCTGGAAAGAAACAAGCAAAAAGCTGGAAGGTTGGGAGAGTTTTATATTAGCTGCTCATCCTTTGATGTTGTGCAATTCCATTTTGGCTCCTGAGAGACTTCTCGGTTGCAGCTGCCTACCCTTACTCACCTGGCAGATCTTTGCCAACAGGTGGGAACTGCTGAAATGGGCACAGTGGAGAAGGGGGTCCTGAGCACTAAAAGGGGCTAATGGAGATGATCTACTATTGTGAGGAAGGAGGAGGATATCCAGTGAAAGGATAGGGTAGGATCCCAAGAGTGAAGTATGTTATGAGCTGAGGCAATTGGGTGATTGAAGTGGGATTGAAAAAGAACAAGAATGTTTCAGAAGTGTTTTGGAGTCTCCTTCTCCAGAGACTTTTGAAACCCATCTGGATGCAATCCTGTGTAATGTGCTCTAGGCAAACCTGCTTTGGTGGGGAGGTTGGACTAGATCCCTAGATTTACCATCCAACTCTGATCATTCTGTGTTTCTGTGAAGGGCAGTGAGGACAGTGCAGGTGTCTTGTACATCTTGTCTAGCCAGGCATAGTGACCTTCCCACTGTACTCCAGCATCATGGCTAGTGCTGCCTTCTGCCACAAGGAAGCCTAGATCTTCACCCAGTGATGAAGATCATAGAATCATAGGACGGTTTGGATTGGAAGACACCTAAAAGATCATCTAGTTCCAACCCCCAGTGATGGTATAGGGAAGGTGTAAGTGTGGGTTAGATGGAGGGGAATGTCCCATCCGGTACCATTAAAATGTAATTCCCGTCCATGTAACTCACTACCATCACCACCAGGGTTCAGAGCTCTCATTGCCACTTTCACAGAGACAAATTTTTCACTTAGCAGTGACAAAAACAAAAAAAACCCACATAATATGTTATTTAACTTTCAGGTGATAGAATCAAATTTTGGGCTAGGCTGCCAAACAGCCCTGAGCCACCTCTGGGCTCCCTCACAGTGGATGAAGGATGACCAGAGATGCAAAGGAATTAAAGAACCTTAAAGTACTCCATCCATTTTCACTTGGGCCTCAACTATGGGCAAGGTTTTCTCACATTTACAAATCCAATTTGTCAACTAATTTGAGAGCTGAGCAGGCTTCTGAGGACATCTGCCCCAGCTTTGGGCAGAAAAAGGTGGACAGTTGAGATCATTCCAACTCACCCCCAGTGCAGCCATCTCACCTGACATCTGTGTGTTGCCAGCAACAGTCAGGGCACTGAGGTGCTGCCGAAACGCTTGACCCACGTGGCGGAACTGGACCCCTTCCATCTGGAGCCGACTCGCCTCTCCCTGGAAGGCTTCTACAACCACAATGACTCCCAGGTCCCGAGACCCCAGCTGCCTCTCACTTCGCTTGTACAGACACCTAGAGCCACCTACAATACAGACCAGTCAGAGCTGTCAGTGTTACTTCTCCTTGGTGACCATGGGATGTGCAGAGTGCCCCATGAAACATCATGAGACTTACCACACTGACTCAGTGAGACTCCATCTCCAGCAGCATCTTAAACATGGGTCCCCAGACAAGTATAATTGATACTCCCTCTAAAATACTGTCATGGTTCCTTCTTTAGAGTCAGAACATTTTTAAGGGGACATATATTAAAACCATCAGGAAGCTCTGGTATTTTTATGCCTTGGAAAGTTCCTTGTGTTCAATTTCAAATAGTCCTACTCACAGGGAAGATGGATTTGACATTGATTTACCTTGGGTGAGGTTCTTGAAAAGGAGATTGGCCATGAATCAATCTACTGAACTAAACTGAAATGAGAACATTTTGATATTTCTTTAAAACTCTTGCTCTCCCCACTGCCCCTGACAATGGGTGAGGCAGTGTTACTACCCAAGGTGTGAAGGCAAAGAAAGTAAATTGTAGGGCTGGGGAAGGAATTAACATTCCTGAAAAGCATCCTTCCATGGTTGTATACTTAGCTTGCTTCACTACAGGGGGATTCAGGCTACAAATGTGCAACTTGGGCTTGTTCAGTGGAGGTGCAGAGGGGATTTCAAATTCCAGCACTGCCTGCTTATGCTCAGTAATGCTCATTTTTCTTTTAAAGAAGGTAAATTAACCACAAAAAAACACTGCCCACTCATCTTCTGGTGACTCCTCTGAGAAATCCTCCTATCCTTTAACTGAAATAAAAACCTCAAACAGTTAGCACATTTCAGAGACTATATTTATGAGTTCCACAGAAAATGGACCATAAATCTATGAGTAATATAAGCAGTTGGCTGCTGGATATCAAATGAAGTCTTGTTTCACAGTCTGAAAGCCCAAGGCATTTTATTTTTAAAGGAAACCTTACAACTGGGTTGCCAGATAACCTAACTCTCCTCAAATTATAATCACTGTGTTTGATTCTGGTTCCTCGCTGGCTGGTGTAAATTAGGAAGCCACCTGTCAAACTTCATAGTATTCCATCCAGGTAAAACTAAGGGAGAACTGTTTCACCAGTGTTACTATATGTTACAAGAAACCATCACCTGTTTGTTTGGGTTTTTTTTTCTTGAGATCCCTAAACACTAAACAACATCTCAATATTGTACACTAAAGAGTACAAACAGCATGGAGCTATTTTGTTTTTCCTTCTTCTTAAAGTGACTAAATAGTAAACACAATTAAAAATTTAATATATTATGTACATTGAAACATGTTTTCAGAAGACACTTTCTTTTCTACACCCTTAGGCTCAGGCAAAACTAAAGGACCTTTCCCAAGATGGCTTGAAACAACAGCGTGAAAATAATACATTGGAGATATTACAATGAAATGCAGTTCAACTCCCAAGACTTCACACTTCAATGTCAAACAACGTTTGGAAAGATAAACTTGCTTTTCTGGCGCTGGTATCTCTCAAAGTTATCCTATTAAGAAAGATTTCTAATACCCAGTGTTATCACAATTTTAATTTAATGGAGCAATTTTCTTCCTCGGTAAGTTTCTGTGAGAAAAGATCTCTTCACATCTTGCAATACCTGCTTTTGCACACTGTCTGAGGTGTGACATCCTCTCCATCGTCACATTTCCTTGAACAACCACCCTTCTGCTGATCAGTGCCACCATCACACTCAAAGGCAGGCTCTGGCCATTCATCCATCCCTCTCCAACACTGTGGGCGTGCCTAGGGGAAGACACAAAAAGGGCACAAAAGCATTTGTGGCTACCAGATGGCAAGAATGATGTTTGCCTTAAGCTTATGACTCCAACCAGAGCTGGGTTCCATCCTCTTCTCACCACGGATAGTGGCATACCCTATGTGTCTGCATATATGAGACAGATACATTTTTCCTTGGCTGATGTTTTCATCCTTCTGTCTTTCACACTCACAATTTTTCCCTAGATTATGTATGTTTACACCAAAATATGTCAGTCTTTGAATTTCTTTCATTTTCCCAAAACACATCTTGGTGAAAAACATTAGTATTTTCTTCCTTAAGCTCCCAGTATTTCTGAAAATTATACCATTCTTCTTCCTGGGAACTGGAATTAGTTTGCCTCCCAAAAAGCTAACATGTTTCAACACTGGGGTATCAGGTGATGGTGATAAGGAATACAGTTTATCCACGATGGCCATGCACAGAAGGCAAGGAGAGCTTAAGGCTCACACAGGAAGCAGTATTACTTCAATTTGGAAATATTTCTTCTGTGTTTTCAGTGAGCCTTATGTCTTGAGTGTGGTGTTAATCATCTGAAGTTAGTCAGTCAAGAAGGGAGGATTAAAAAATATATATATTAGAAAAAACCTGCAGTTTCCCAAGAAATTAACTATACAGGAAAATTCTTTGTCAGCCCTACTCTGAGACTACTGGACTGTACTGGTCATCAGTGTTTTCTGCTTCAAAGGTTTCCTGAGCTCATGGTTATAATACAGAATTTAAACCTAGTCAGAAATATTCAGGATTGAACACCCACTAGCTTTAGGGGGAGCAAGGAACTGAAATAACTCTGACCACTTCTGTTAAAGGGATTTATATATTATGTCCCCCAGGAAACTCCAAATCCTCACCTTGACCAAGTTTTCCCCCAGTTTAGCTCTCTAATCTAGAGCCCTTGGCCCTTGAAAGGATACCTGAGTGGGGATCTGAGGTTCAGCTCCGTGTTGTTCACAGCCTCAATAACAGCCATTTCTTCTTTCTGTTGTGCATCTCCAAAACCTGTCCTTCCCACCATGATTTCATCACCAGGTTGCCAGTCAACAGCTTCCTGGAGGACTAATCGTGTATCGTTAGCCTGAGCTGATGATTTCAAGTGTGTGAAAGCTACTTTGGGCATCCAGCCTGAAAAAAAAAGAATTTTAAAAAATAAAATTTTAAGGGTGACTACAGCTTGCTCAATGAGGTCATCTTGACACTGTCTCCAATGGAGAATTCAAAATGAGGGGTTATTTCTTCAAATCTCAGGTTAAGTGACTTAAACATTTGATATGAAAAGAATTTGCTTGTCTTTTTCACACAAAATTAGAAAAAACATCACACGTTATTTTAAATGATGTAACTTTGGTGATTATTTTCCAAAAAACTTGAATCTCAAAAACCACTGTTGCAACATATTTTTGGCAAGGCCTTAGTCTGGCTAGACCTGAAAACATCTTTGCACCTGTAAGGTTCGACTGATGTGAAGGTCACAAAACATCCTTGGGGATGGAGATGAGTTACAGATTTGGCAAGCAGTGTGAATACACGTGTCAGAACGACTGGAAGGTGAGGAAGACCCTCACACCTCAGCAACTTTAGACCATCGCTGTAAGACAAAAGCAAGCATGCAACTGCAGATTCCTAAACCCCTCATCTTCAGTCAACAAAATACCAAGTCTGTTGCAACAAGACCCACCAATGAAACATCTTGCCATTTCACCTATCCTTCTTCACTTCATGAAGTCTGTTTTATCTCTTGACATTTCTTTTTCCCTCCAGGATTTGGAACAGATTGGTCCAGTGTGATCCAACAAACTGAACACCATCAGGGGAAAGCATGTGCTTCACACACCCACCTTTAGTGTATTTTTTCTTCCCATCTTTGCAATAGATCGTAATTTACCTTTAGCCCACAGCAAGTTACTGTCCTCCCTGGATGTACTATAGAAAAGTAATAACCCCAGAAATCACTGAGGGTCAAGGTTACAGCCAATTTCAAATTATCTTAAGCAAGCTTCTCTCTCTCAATTTCCTGCTTCCCTTTCTGTTGTTCATACTATAGTGTCCCAATTCTTTTCCTTAATGAAGACAGAAATGAGAAGTAACATCTCCCAAGTCAATGAACTCACAGCAAAATGAGAAGGAAATAAACAGTCTTTTTTATTCTGTAAGCTTGAAGTACTTCCAAACACCTGCTCTAAGTGACAATGAGATGATGAGCATCTAAACCTAGCTGAGATACTTCTTGGTCATTACCTTTCCTTTTTTCTTAAATCAGAATTGAAATTTCTCAACTTACAGCTAAGCAAATCTCCCATTCTTCATCTGATGTACTTCAGTTCATACCATGCATGGAAGAGTTTCAGAGTGCATCAAATAGATTTCCTTCAGGTGAAACTAATGCAGACACTGTAATCCAGTAGGACATGTAATACATGTTAGATGCTAACAGAAGCAGTCTAGAATCCAGATCTGCAGATCCCAAAAGGCAGTGTGTACCCTGCATCCTCAGCACCTGCATCATTCTCTCAACAGATCTGCTTCTGTTGGGCCACACTGTTACCTAATGTAGATACAGCCAAAGCCCAGCTTACACCATTCATGAGCACAGGCATCAAAGATTTTCCCTGTGAGACCTCGTCCTCAACACAGCCTCAGCCAGCTCAGAAAAATCCTCTGGTTATCAGCCTATGTGCATTCTTTTACTGGCAGCAGCCTCATCATCTTTATTCATTTACCTTCTTCCACTGAGTGAACCTCGTGAATTTTTAGGACTCACATAAAAGCGAACGACTGACAGCAGCCATCTGCATGTTGAACAGCATGAAATTTTTCTCCAGCTCGGGTCGTTTTGTTGATAGTGCTGATTTGTGTGCCTGTGTTATTGTGTGTGAGTGCATCTGTGGCTGGACACACAACTGACTGCCATTGTGTGCATCTGTCACAGAGCACAGCAACCATTACAAAAACTCTGTTGGGCAACAACTCCTGTCCTTAAGAGGTGCAAACCCACCATTCCACACTGAAAATATGCTCTAATGATAAAGGTTTGTTTCAGGCTTTTCTCCATTTTCAAGCTTCAAATTAAACAAACAAAAAATTAAGGAAAATATGATCAAGTCTTTTGATTTATTTATTTTCTTCTAAGAGTATTCAAGGTATCCAAACATCTCCACCTTTTCTTTTGTTACTTTCTCTTTTCTGACTTCTTATTGTGCTGTCCCAGCCATCCTCTCTGCCTACCACAGTTTGTTTTACTTTTTTTTCCTGATTATTTAGGTTGAGTGGCATATTTCTTTGTATTTTGAAGATCTACTTCCAATTTCCAATATTTCTAGTATATTTTTATTGGGAAAAAACAAACAAACAATCAAAAAACTTCTAGCAGATTCCCGTTTCCTTGCTTCCCATTTATATTCCCACGTACGACAACTGCAGATTCTCCCCTGAGCAGCACAAGTGACACACAGAATTTGATCTGTGACACTTTCCTGGTCAGTTCACCAAGGAGAGACCATAACTGAGGCATCTTTGCCTTCACTATATGTCCCTAGCTCTGTGGATTTGATAGGAACCCATCATACACCCACACAGAAATGTGCTACACTGTTCCTCAAACAGCCATCACCCATTGCTCTTTAAAATCGCCCATTCCCCTGTCCTGAAAAAATTTATAGCTGATAATCCTAAAAATTCACAGTTTTTGAAAGTAAGTTTGGGAGTTATAAAGTAAGTATAACACAGTTCCAACTATAGGAAAACATGCAGCCTCCATGTTCTCCAGCTTCAGCATCACAGACTCACAGAATGGGGAGGGTGGGAAGGGACCTCTGCAGATCATCTCATCCAACCCTCTTCCAAAGCAGCTTCACTTAGAGCAAGTTTCCCCGGCTCACATCCAGGCAGGTTTGGAATTTCTCCGGGGCCTTCCCAA
>JANHFX010023123.1:63929-83031 GCA_027560015.1 Chloroceryle amazona | reverse complement strand
GCCTCACTGCAACCTCCTTTTAGGCAGCTGTAGAGAGCAAGAAGGTCTCCTCTCAGTCCCCTCTTCTCTAGGCTAAACAACCCCATCTCCCTCAGCCTCTCCTCACCAGGCAGGCTTTCCAGACCCCTCACCAGCTTCGTTGCCCTTCTCTGTACCCACTTCACTATCTCAATGTCCTTCTTGTGCTGTGGTGCCCAAAACTGGACACAGAACTCAAGGTGCAGTCTGAGTGCCAAGTACAGGGGCACGATCACCTCCCTCCTCCTGCTGGTCACACCGTTTCTGATCCAGGCCAGGATGCCATTGGCCTTCTTGGCCACCTGGGCACTCTGCTGGCTCATGTTCAGCTGGGTGCCCACCAGCACCAGAAGGGGAGGAAGGCCAGGAGGGGATTCTCCTGCATCACCAAGCAGTGACCTCTTTCCATTCTCCCTCATTTCTTAGGTTCCCTTCTTTTACCTGATGACAAGGAAGGAGAGGTTCCTCTCCTTCTAACGGAGCCTCTGCCTGCTGCCCTATCCTCAAGGATGGCAGGACCTGACTCTACCAGTCCATCTCCCTTTCACATTCCCTTATTGCTCTCTGCCTTTCAACCTCCTCCTTTAGCTCAGCCACCAGACTGAGCAGATCATTCATCTGGTCACAGACAAAGAGACAGAATATCTCAGGATCTGCAATTATTTCCACTATTACTATTCCTTTCTTCTTCTTAAAAAAAATAAGGTCATTAGAGGTAAATAAACTAACAAGTGTCATGAATTCCAGAAAGAAGAATTAATTTAGACAATTTTTTAAATATTTTTTGTCAATATTTCTCTACCTGTGATTCTGATTTGCTACTTGTGAACTAAATAGGACCAGTAGGAAAAATCCTGTGATCGTATGGAGGCAAATCTGTGCCTGCTATGGAGAATATCTGGGATAAGCTCTGCTCTTTGCCTGATCTCTGTGTTACTCCTGTACTGTATTCTTACATGGTTTTTGCAGTTAAATAATCATCATAGTAATACTATAATATTTAAATTATGTGCACTATACTAGCAAAATTTATATCTTTCACTTAAAATAATTAGGTCTTTTGTTTTGAAATCTAATATTCAGTTCTTAAACAGCTCATATGATTTACTGTTAAAATAAGTGACAGAATTATACTCTCAATTTAGTTATTATCCTGTAAGTAACACAGGCAACTCAAAGAACTTGAGCCAAAAAAAGTGAAATAATTTATATTATCAAGGGCCATTTTGCAGTGCAAAGTTCTGCATGAAATTTGAGCATGAGGAGATAGCAAATCAAAATCTTTTGAAATTGTACTGCAGTTATCTTTTATTCTAAGCATGTGAACTGTTAATTAATGTTTATTTAAAGCTTCAGACTATACATTTTTTATCGATTTATGCTGGTTGGAGTAACTACAGCTAGGAGTGTCTGGAATCATGGGAATTACTCAAAGTGCATAAAAGCTAGAAATGTTGTTTTAAATTTTCTCAAGGCTGTGCATTTATTTAAAAGTTGTATAAAATTTAACATAGGTAATTTAATTTGTTTTGCTGTTATGTCCCATAACCCTCTTTATAGCTTCTAAACACCTCAGTACCTGAGATTATTTGCTTTGGTACTGCATAAATCCCAATCATGGAGGAAAATATTAGGAGCTTTATTCAAAATAGAGTAGCACATATGACAAAATCCTAGTAAGACATGTGAAGGGAAGAAAAATACAGTTAAGACTGCCACTTGTTGACAAGAACTGCAATATGGTGTAAATCTTGGTTCTCTGAGTCAGTGTTTTTCTTTCCCTCTGAACTTTGTGGTGGAGGAGCTAGTCAGCAGCACTGCATAAAAGCAGCAAGAAACTCTGGAATTTATGCAGGAGGGTATAGACTCTGCAAACCCAGTGGCAAGAATTTAGTGTGTCTAGTCTGCTTCACATCACATTGTGGTTGTCCTACATATTTGGGATTTAACTGCTCATTATCTACTTGAATCTAGATATGAAAATACTGGTTTCTTCCTTTTAGATTTCGAGATGACTAAAAGAATTTCAGCATGAATTGAATGTCTTTCTCCAGCCCAGATCAGTAAATAAAAGGATGAAGATTGCTAGGTAACTTGTGTCCACAAGGCAACTTTGATGAGCTGTTCAGCAAGCATGAACAAAACTATTAGCAACTGAGAGAGGGAGAGAGACATTTTTTAATTTCTTTTTCCAGAAAACACCCCCATCTGCTTGTTCTCCTGCAGATATTGTGTTAGAAAAGACTTCGTAAAAGACTTTTGCAATAGAAAAAGGGAGCAGAAAAGCATCCTGTGGACTGAGGATTTTATAAAACTCAGAATAAAATACAGCATATTGTAAAAACAACAGGAGCTATGAGTTGGGTATTGGAAACAAATATGTGTGCTTGTTTAGAGTCGTTGCTCCATTAAATGGTAGGTTTGGAGAACTGATGAAAGGACCCGAGCATCTTCTCTACTGTGGGTTTTCAGGCTGAGCCTGTTGAGAGTTAATTGATCAAGGACTGCTCTAATCATTAAAACTACTTTCTCTCTTGCTATCAGATGAAGAATAATTTAGGTTTATTCATTTCACAAGTAATAGTGCTGATTAGTGAAGATGTTAAATATTTTTATGATTTTAGCTATGCAGTTTTCATTGAAGATGCTGCCTTCTTGAACAGACCCCAAAACCTCCAATGTTCTTACATGATTTCCACTTTTGAGATCCCAACCATGAGGAGTGAACAGGGAAGGACACTGATGTCATCTTAAACACGATCAGGACACTTTTGTATCAATCAAACCTACAGTAAAGGTGCTGTTCAGTCAAAGGGGGCATAAAACACCACGGCCTATGGGCTGCTGCTGTGAGCCAGAAGGGGTGATTGTGAGATCCCCTGTAGCATGGGAGCTGGAGGTGGGAACTGTGAGGAAGAGCCAAAAGGGCAGGCAGTAGGTGCTGGGGATGATCCCAGGTAGACAGAAGTAATCAGAGGGCCAAAATGTCTCCCACAGCTCTGTGACCATTCCCAGGGTGGGAGTGCTTGGTACCACAGCATTTTGGCCAGAAAGTCCAGAAGGAGGAAAATGAGAGGAGAGGAAAGTTAATCTGATGATTATTTTACAAGGATAAAACAGGTTGGAGTGTCCAGTAACTCCTGATGCTTGTTGTATGCTAGTAGTGACTAGCAGGTCACTCATCCCTGTCTCAGCAAAGCTTTGCTGCCCATAAGTTTGTTCAGCATGTCTCTGAAGGCTGCCTCCACTTTCTTCTTTTCAGACTTTAAAATAGTAAACTAGATCAGAAGTTAAAGCTCCAATTTTATTTATAAGACAATTTATCTCTTTTTTTGTTCTAGCAAAGCAAATAACATACAAGGCAGCCATCCAGCTTTCAAAAATGCATGAAATTCAGTGGTTTCATAATGCTTTTGGAAAGGACTGGATTTGAAACAGAGAAAGCAATTATATATCCACCAGTTGTGTTCATTCTTTTAACAATCATTAAAACAAGCCAGGTTGTTTTTTGAAGTGAATGCTTTCACTCTTCTGTATTATTAGGATTACAAATACAGGCTGCTGCTGCTGCTGCCACCGCCACCTCCTGCAAAAAAACAAACATACTTCTCTTCAGCTCTTCCCTGAGCTTCTTATAATAAGTGCTGGTTATCAATTAGCTAGTTCATTAAAAGGTAACACATGATTTTATTGAGACAAGCAATTCTGAATCAAAGAACCCAATTGGCAGGTCTAGGTTGAAGTACATAATTGGCATGTACTTTAGGATCGCTGTTAAAGCTGTAAAAAAGATTTACTAGGGAAGGAATGGATCCAAAAACCCTGAAGGAAGGAATATGCTATTTGTGTGACTCAGTGTTACAAATGGACTCATTTAATGCGAAGGTTTTATCTGCATTAAAACAAAAAAACTGAGATAAATCTAAACCTCCGTGGAATTAACTTTTTTAGCAAGGAGTTATCCTTCACCTGATACATATAAATGACACGTGGCATTATTGCATTTCTCCTGCTATGATTTGCATTATTACTACCAAAGGTGTGTTTTTATTAAATCCTGTAAATTTAGTTAAGAAGCTGACACTGCATTTAACTGTAAAACAAAATTCTCTAAGTACGTTCACCGTGGTTTTGAGATCCACGGTGAATCTGGGAGTAAAGCCCCAGTTCTACAAACAGTTGTGTCTGCACAGCTTGGTGGGGAACCTTACACACGTGCTGGTTTCATCCTGGAGCGTTTGTTTGCCGGGTGAAAGAGAGGGAAGATGCATTATTCAGAGGATGATTCAGAAACAGCAATGCTTTGTTCTGAGTTTACAAGGAGGCCAAATCTTGAAACGTGAAGAAAAATGTTTGGGTTAAGCTTTATTTCTTAAATACTTGGGAAAAGTTCTTTCCTGGTGATTTTTTTTTTTGCAAAAGAAAGCCATTTTTTTGTTGGTTTGAACTGAGATGTATAAATAATCAAGTCTTGGCTATATTAAAAGGTGCATGCTGTCTACTTTGTTATAATTTTGATTGCTTGATTGCCATAATGTAAAAGCTTCTTTAGTTGATATGACTGTTGGACTTTGTGTCATGGCACTGAGGCATTTTTTTTCAACTATTAGCCTTCCCAAGGGTTCTTTTCAGAGAAAATGTTATGCATCAGCTCTTATTTAAGTGTAAGCCTATTGAATAGCATTCTCCTCTCTGCCAACTTGGCAGCAAGTTCTTGAGCTAATAAAAGTGGTTACCCCAGATAGAGATCCCAGATGTGCCTGAACTACTTTTATTAGGACTATGGAGGGACTCAGTGTTTCCTAACTGTTTTCAAAGAAGGTGTGGGCTTGCCTTCATTATTGCCCAAAGAATTGTATTACATCACTGGAAATGTTTTCCCAAAGTGAATAAAATGTTAGATGTGTTAGCACAGAACACAGTTTAGGAAATACTGATGTTCAAAACAACTAATCCCTTTCGCCACAGTAAAAACCTTGATTTTACCCTCCTGAATTCTCTCGAGAGAGAACACTGCAGTTTAACATTGAGCTAAAAATCCCTTCATTTGTTATGTATTAATGAGATTCGCTATCGTGATTAGACAAAGTAACAATAGGTGTTTCTCAGAACAGCAGCAAACCTCTGGCATGTGACATACTTGACTATAACATCAGTTATTCCTTGAAACTGTTGAACACAATTTGTTGTGCAGAATTATTGTGCTTACTGATAAAGCCAAGTTAGTGATTGTCTGATACAGGACCATTGACAACTGGAATTGCTGGCATCAATATTGTGGGGTTTTGAGCACTATATAGTAATTGGCTGTTTAAAAAGAAGTTTTAGTGCTAAAAAAATATTCAAAATTTCTCCATACTATTTAATGTGTTGCCTGCAGTTTTCAAACTGCAAGCAATACTGTATTCTAAGTGAGATACTTAGCAAAATAACATCATTTCTTGAACTCGGTATTGCTAACCATGAATCATAAATAATAAGATGTTTACAGTCTTAAATCATAATCAGAATTTTCCTTTCAAGGCCACAAGCTTCCCGTTGAAATCTTTATTGTTGTCAAAATGTAAATGGAGGAAACAAGGTTTTAATTAAAATAATTCATTGCTTGCTTTTTATTGTTCATCTTATTATTAAATTATGAAAAATGAATGGTGCTCTAATTTCTGGTCATGTCTCTGGTTGATTTTTATTGTAATTGCATCAGCTAGGAAAAGAAAGAGCCCAGTGGATTCGTTTCATAGTGAAAAACATGATAGTATTCCACTTGAGTTCTGCAAAAAGCAGGTTTGACTCAAAGATTCCCATTAGTTTCAATGGGCTTTGAATCAGGCACAGGGTTAACAGCTTATTTTTCAAACAACTAGAGAGAGGTGTAAATGTCAAAGGTGATAGCTATACTGTGAGTTCCATAAACCACAAAAAAAAAAAGTTACTAAAGCTCTGTTTTTCCTTAGTTTAACAGCTTCTATGAAAACAGTGCTAATAAGTATATCAGGAACAGTATAGAATAATGAATCAGATACAGTAAAAAAAAAAAAAACAACTTTAAACCTTGTTTTATATAATAATTGGAAAGTTAAAAGCGGCTTAAAATCCCCAACTTCTCATGCTGTGATGTAAATTGTATTTTTTTTTAGGTTCCAAATTCAAAGAGGGAAAACTGATCCGACCAGTTACAAGAGCCTGGGGGACTGTTTTAGGACTATTTTCCACCGAGAAGGGTAAGAGTATATGTTTTTAAAATTGTCAAATTTATTTGACGTTTTTTTAATCACCCATTTCCCAGACATTAGATCCTCTTTATATTCCTCCCTTTTTTACAATTGCCAGAATTTGGCAAACGTCTAGTCTTACATAACAAGCACAATTGGAGAAGTCTTAGAATTCCAGACA
This sequence comes from Chloroceryle amazona, assembly GCA_027560015.1. Lineage (NCBI taxonomy): Eukaryota > Metazoa > Chordata > Aves > Coraciiformes > Cerylidae > Chloroceryle > Chloroceryle amazona. Next base: position 76,620 of record JANHFX010023123.1, on the reverse strand, counting down.
CTCAAATACCTCATTTTGCTATTAGGATGTGTTTAAAGATCAGGATGCACAGCTTTGTAGAGACACTGGCTCAAGCTGCTTCAGTACTGGGAGCAGGTTGGCTGCATCAGTGTAGAGCAGTATCTAGGCTCTTGTATCTTGTCCTGATTTCCTGAACTAGCTCAGACATTACCACTTCACAGGAGTACTTGTTTCCAAGCTCTGATGAACTGGCATTCCCAGTTAGCTGTGGTAGACAATGTTTCCAGGATCTCTGTGAGTGAAATTCCACATCGTTTCAGTTTGACAGAATATGGAAAAGGATTTATGGTGCTTAGTCACCTGAATCCTAGTGCCTTGAGAAGGTACCACTGATCCAAGCCCGAGTACCTCTAAGAGACTTGGGCTCTGATCCAGAAAGGCATTTAAATATGCACTTAATTTTACGAGCAGTCCAGTTAAAGCCAGTGAATGTAATGGGAGTGATCATTTGCTTAGAGTTAAGCCTGTTATCCACAGGAGCTCTTCAGAACCTTGCCTTTAATCAAGGGAACTCGAAATAATAAATCCTAGTTTTGAGTAGCTGGCAGGCTTTCCATAAGAACTTTGTAAATACAATAGCAACCCATTTTTTATCCATGTATTCATCAAAATGAACCTGATTTCATAATAGTGGCATAGCTACCGAGTATGGAGGCAGCATAAGTGCAGTGAGGCACAGACTTCTTGTGTCTACAAGCTGTCCTGGAAAAACAGGGGTGAGAAGAGCAGTGAAAATGAAGAACTAGACCAGTTTTGTTCCTTACCGTGAGGTTTAAGCTACACTAGGTAAGTACATAGATGTAGGACTGGGTGCTGTGAATTGCTGGACTAGGAAGATGTGAAGTTTTGTTAAGGTGTTGCAAGAGGAAGTTGTCACATCTTCCCTTACCAGTAGTCAGTCCATTCTTGATGAAAGACATTATCACTACAAGGCATGAAAAAGCTTAAGAGCTAAATAATTTCACAAAAAATGAAAATTTGTGGCTTCTGGGGTTTTCTAAGGTGAGTATATGTTAATTTTTATTGGTTCTCAAAAGAAAACCATGGTTTTGCCATAGGAAAGTATTCATATTTATAATCATGTCAATCTGTTTGAACAAAACTAGTTTCAATATTTGAGTCAGTGAGCATGAAAATGCTATTTATGTCACCCAGACTGACTGGTATTTTTATTTTGTTGAACTAGTCACGAAATGTAAAATTAGGAATGGCTAGATAGATTTGGAGAATGAATCTAAATCAAGAGACATCTTCCAAGTTACCTGATTGTAGGGTCTTATTACCTATATGATTGTATTGTGTAACTGGATATTTGTACAAGCCACATGTATAAAATAGTAGCAAGAGACTACAATCTTCAATGTACCATACAAAATACAGATCCCTTACTACCAGGGGGAAGGGGAGGAGAAAACAAATGCTCTGATTTTCAATTGTTGGACATGATGTGTTTTCCAAATGATTCTCGGTGATAAAGCTGCTCTAAGGATTTGGATCCATTATTATTCTCCCAGGGTTCAGGCAGTGTACTGCCTAACATCCATAAACTGTTTGACTGGGGAGGAATGATGAAAGGTCTGAGCACAGTAGTCATCTGTGAATGAACTTTAGAAAGGAGAAATGAAGTTTCTTGGGTTAGTTTTGGGTTTTTTTCTGTGGAACTCTGGTGCCCCAACCTGGGAACTAAACCAGCTTATTGTTATTTCTATCAAGGCATGACTCTGGAACCAGGAAAAGGTGATTACATGAAACTACTATAGATTTAAATCACAATTTACCAGTGGTTTGCACTTAATTTCTACCAGGCTAGAGCTGATACAGAGTTTTATTTGCCTGTTGAAAAAGCAGTCAATACTGATCTAAACAAAAAGCAAATTCTATAAATACCTGGGTTTCTCCGGGAAGTTAGGTGGTGACAGAAGGTCACATTTAAACAGCAGTAGTAAGCACTAAGAAAAAAGAATCTCAGTTACAGTATAATCTTAACTGATGGTTAAAAATAAAAGGTGATCAAGGAACACCTGTTTGACTCCATGAACCTTGCATTCTCATCTGCACAAGTCATCCAGTTTCTGGAATAAACAGAAACAATTTATGGGATGTTCAGATTCAAGCGTGTAAATCTGAGAGAAAGGTTTAAGGAATTAATTCATACCTCATGTTAATTTCCTATGGGCAACATGAAATGCCCCTGTCAGTGTGTGGCATTTTTAGACTGATTTCTGAAGTATCTAATTCAGTGTATGCTGACTAGAAAGAGTCCAGGCATCTCTCTCCAGCACTCAGAATTCCCTACTGGCATGTGTGATTTTATGTTAAATTGACTACAGAAAAAAAAAATGTAATTAAATAAAGGAACATCATGGGAAAAGAAGTTGTTACAAATGTCCTGTTCATGAAAATGTTTACATCTGGGAATAGTGATTATGCTCATTTGCACTTACACGTTCAATAGTAACAACTACAGTGAGCTACAACGTCAGCTGTATTCAGACAAGACACTTCCTAATGCTTTCATTTTTTGATCTTATGTTGAAGCTAAGTATGCAGAATCAGCCTAGAAAGTACTTATTGTTATGAGTATGTATGCGAAGATTTAATTTGGTGCAATGCTTCTTACTGAAAATTAACCAGCATTGTGTTACTGCAGTATCACAGTAGCAATCTGATTAATTTATGGAAAGCTTCTTCATCACAAATAATGGCCAGGATTTCTTTAAACATCACTCTTGTTTTCTCCTCCTTATAACGAAAAGGACAGAGGAAATATTTCCAGTCTAACAAGTAATAGAACAATAAAGTAAAAGAGTTTGAAGACTCCTTTATCTTCCCAAAATACTAGAAATTTCTTAAAACAAAAAGACTGAAAAAAGCCCTACTACAGCTCCCTTCCCCCAAACTCTGATCAGCTCTTTATCTGGAAATAAATTTTCTTCACGGTGAATTAAATTCTTCAAAGAAGAATCCATCCCTTGAACTCTTTTCTTGTCTTACAAGAAAATGGGAGCCACAAAACATAAAATTTAATTGAGACTCACTAAAGGAAGGCTCAGTCGAGGAAAGCATTAAAGGTCACATAGCTTTCTATTAAAGGGAGTATTAACTTCAGGGCTTTGGTGAACTCGTGTTGGGAGCCTCTGGTCACTGCCAGTTGCACGGGGGCTGCAGCAGCACGAATCCTCTCAGGTGGTGAACAATCCCTGCTCAGATGGATTCCATGGGAGCCGTGTGCCTGAGCTGCTCTGGTTTCTCTCGTGAGACGATGCATGAATTGACAGATCTTTGACAGCAGAGGTAAACCCACCAGGAGCATATCTGTTTATTGAGGAGTGACAGCTTTATAGCCAACATAAAAATAATCTGATGTTTATTGGGCAAAATGTTTGGATACAGGATTAACTGAAACCATTAATGGAGAAAACTTTTTGTTCTTTTTAGATCCTACAAATAAGAGATTCTGTTAAACGGCCGATTTTTGTATCAGCATCATCTTTACTGCATTTGTGTTCACTTGCTTCTTCTTAGGTTTGAATATGAAATGTAAGAATAAACGAATGGCCTAGCTGAATATATACATTGCATTTATATTAAAGACACATGGTGTTGTGTCTTGTATTAAGAAGAGAAAATTATGCCCATCTGCACTGTCTTAATTTGGAGTTACAGCATTAAAATGATGGATGCTTTTATTTTGAGTCTGTAAACAACTTTGTTCTTATAAACACAGATTTTCACGGGCTCATAATTTTAACAGTAAATGTTCTGGGTTACAGTTGGCTTTGTTGGTAGGCTCTCAGTCAAGAAACCTGTTACGTTCTCATTCATTGATTAACTTCCCTGAAATAGACAAGGTAGTTGTGTCCTGGTTTCCAGCTCTTGAATCCAGTTTGAATCAAGCTCAACTCTTGAATCCAGTTTTAATGCACTGTTAGCCTTTCACAGAACTAGATGGTCCTGGGGAAGTGCAAAACACAATTGTTATTGATTATTTGAGACTTCATTCTTTTACTGAGTTATTTTTTATGTTGAATTTGGTTTGAGAAGGAGCAATTGCTACCTCCAGGTTTACACAGCCCAATAGCTTTCTAACTCTTGCTGTTTTGTTCTCAGCACCACCTTACTCCTCTCTTGTACCTTTAATTGTCTGTATGACCACAAACCTTTCTTTTAACATCCTGACTCATAGGTTAGTGGCATTAGGTTATTCAGGTGCACAAAAGGGAGAACGGCCAAGACTAAGGGTGAGCCGAATGACTTTGGAGTTGTCAGCAAACACGCAAAAGCTGAAGGGTTCCTGATTTACGTGATATCAGCTCTAGTTGATCAATTAAGGACTTTGCTGTCACTCTCCTTTGTCCTGCCTCTGCCTGTATCCATCGGCTGTCTGCTGTGGTAACAAGTGCTTGAGAGACTGCAGCCATGCTCTCAAGACCTGAATTTCGCAGCTGGCTGCAGATGATGCTCTGCTGCTTCGAACTGCCAACAAGCCAGGGAAGGAGACTTGTGGGATTGCCAGCTCTGCAGGCAAGCACTGGCCTCTGGCACTCACCAGCAATAATCGCTGCCTGTTCCTTGGGCCCAGCTGGATGTGTGCTCTTCCAGCTGGGCTGAGGAAACCTATCAAAAGGCTGCCAAATAAGTGTTATACAAGATACAAATAGTTGGCTACCCCTTGCCTGAATCCTTCAATGAAATTGCTGACCGGGGAAGTGTGACATGGTCAGTCGTGCCAAAAATCCCTTTTCCCAGTGAGTAGTTACAAAGCAAAGATTCATTTCCACTAGCAGGAGGCATGAATTCCTGTGCTATCAAATGATCAGCCTTTAGGTTCTGCTTTAAGTACTCTGAGTCAAACAGAAGTGGTAGATTAAGGTATTTCCCTCCATAGCAATCTGCCCTACTCTTTGGTTTCTTGTTAGCACTTCATACCAGGAGGATCAGAAGTGAACTTGAACCCAGGCTTGCTTGCTACCTTCAAGAATCTGGTTTCATATTAGAGACTCACCTTAACTGCCAGTTTCAGAGACACTGATATTGCAGACTGAAGTAGAGGCACCTCTGCTGTTGTGCCCCCACTGCAGGAACAATAGCTTCCACCCTAAACACTGAGCAAGGTCTGCTAGCACTTCAGAAATACCTATACACAGATCCATCTATTGTCTAGTCCTACCAACCTGCCTCTCACTTGCAGACTCAGTGCAATCATTGTGCCAGCCTTGATAATATGAGACTGAAGATGCAAAAAAGGGCACTACAGTACCAGAATGTCCATCCATATCTATCCTAATGCATCCTCATAATCTCTACTATATTACTAAGTTTTCTTCTCTATCCCACACATTGCAGAATTATTCTGTTGGCATTTTCCTGGCATGCTCTTGTGTGTATTGCAGACATCACTAAAAACCTGTAATTTAAAGTATCAACACTAATTGTCACCTTCCTGGGTGATGTAGTGTGATAGGAAATGAGAAGTGTTCTTTAAGCTTTATGAGACTTTACTGACTTGAGAAGTGTAATTGGAATTGTGAAGGACAGCCTTAAATTGTGAACCTATGTGAAATCCGTTGGCTTTTGTGGATAAAGATTAAAAGTCACAGAGCTGAAGTTTTGAACCCTTGTGCTTGCTTTGCATGTCTTTAAAGAAGAAATGCTCACTGTTAAAAAAGCTAATACATATTTTCAGGGAGCGTGAGCTTAAAAAACTTAGGAAGGGAGACGGCAAATTCTTGTAGCACATAATTAAAATTATCTGCTGTTTAATCTGTCCGTTTACTTTTGGAACGGGTGCTGATCCATAAAATTTAAGTGATGGTGCAGTCTTAAGTAAAATCTTCATTAAAACTGCTTTCAAAATTAGAGGAAGGAAAAAAAAATTGACAACACTTTCCCGACAATTTACTTTAAGATTGCAATTTATTTTATGCTTGCAAGGTTTTAGATCAATTATGGCCACAAAGGAGACATCTTTTGCATATCTCTATGGAAGTGATGTGCATTCTACTTTCTTTTGTAAGTAAAGATTCACATTTGATAATTCAATTTTGTCTCATTTCCCAATAAAGACAGCAAAAATTTCAGGATATTCTGATGCCTCATTGCATTTTAAAACGCATATGTATATTTGCATGCATGCCTATTTATAAAATGTTCATACATTCTCTGTCAAAGCTCTGAAAAATATAGATGTTGGACAGAAAAATAGCCTCCTTTGATACAGGCTCCTAATTCAGAAGGGGTCTGATGACTTATTCAGCAGTCCATTTTGTGAAGTAGTTTGTCTGAGGGCATAGATGGAGCTAGTGGCAGTTTTAAGCCTGAACGTGGATATCTAACGAGGCTCTAACCTGCAAGCAAGGTTCAGGGGACTGCACTGTCTCCAGATAGCCAGCAGTATTTACAGCAATGTTACTGTCATGAGGTTTTCATAATCCCCTTCAAGCATAAAATCTCTGTTCCTGACAAACCTCCCCCCATCTTCATATGTTACCACTTCAAAACATAAGAAATGGCTCTGGAATGTGGGAACTTCTATTCTCAGTTTTATGTGTGTAGCTGTCTGACATCCAAAGAAGTGTTACTGGTGTAACTAAGGGCAGCCTTTGGCTAGCAACATTTCCAGTATCTAATTTGATCTATGGCAAGACAGTAAACGAGGACCCTCTTTTAGAGAATCACTCCTGAGAATCATATGCTTTAAAGGTGAAACACATGCTTATTTATTTTCCATAGGAACAGAACACAATAAAGTTGTGCAAATCTTATAAGTACCTTAGAAGTGAAGAGGCCAGACCTTAACTGCCATTAGTCATTATTATTTGCTAAGGCCACTGGAGGTACACCCATTTACATTGGTTAAGTGTCTCTTTTGTAAAGGTCCAAGTTGTATTTTTTAAGTTTCAAATATTGTTAGAATCAAATTGTTTTCAAATTACACTTATGATTTACTGGATAGCTATTTTCTCCTAATATAAGATTATAATATTGGTATTTATAGGAATAGATCCTACAGGCTTCAATTTTGGAATCAGATAACTGCATTAAAAGATACTTCTACAGGTAGTAGTAAGCAGATACATAAAAGAATTGCTTGCAGTTCGTTTTATCTATCTCCTATAGTTAGGAAAAGATCAGAACTTAAATTTTTAGCCCTTATAATTTTAACATTCAGCAATATCTATCATTTTACCACATTAAGTTCCTGCTGGTTTTAAACATCTTGTTTAAATAGATTATGCTTCTTACAAAACTCCTTTTAGTCTAGTGTATGGAAAATACCCTACTCTGCTATCATACTAAGCTATCTTGCACAGTACCACTGCATTCTTTGAACGGGTTCTATTGTGTGAATGGGAAGAACATAGCTGCTGAGTTTGGTATCCCAAGATAATGGCCATGAATTTCTCCTACTTCAGTAATACGCAGCCACAGCTGAGTATCCTCCGATCAAATATTTCATGAACTACTGTTAAGTGGCTAAATTAACCTTAAGTCTTAGTTTTGGATCATGCTGCTGTTTTGGGCATCTCTCCCTACACACCTTGCTTGCTCTGAAATGGGTTTTTTTCTGTAGTCAGCTGTCAGGATTAACTATTTATCTGTTATGTAAATCTAGCTGTTAACATTTAACATTTCATAAACAGAGTAAGTGAATGCATCCCAAGCTGCAGAATTGATTGCAATTACATCTTGTTTCTTTAAAAGTCAAATTGTTTTTTACTTCTCCATGCTTTGGGCATCTAGTAGCCATTGATTGTTAACCTATTCTTTAAAAGACATATTCTACTGTATCAAGGGAAAAAAACAGTGACCAGAAAACAGATAAATCATTTTTATGTCCTTAGACCAGCTAACTTTACACTTTTATTACATTGTTTGAAAAAGCATCTTTTCATCTGGAAGGAATCAGTTTAAAATGTGATTGTCAACACAATGAAACCAGCTTTTTGTTTAAAATGGCTGCTCATGAAGCTTCGAACTACAGTTTGGCCAGGATTTTCTTTACAGACTTTAGTTACTAGAACCAAGAGATTTCGGATGGGATGTTCACAGGAAATACCTGGCAGACAGAGCAAAATGCAAAGTAAAGGATTTTTATTTAAGTTGTAGGAAGTATGTGTGTGAAAATGAGCAACAGTGGTTTAGGTCAAAAGCTTCCTTTTTAAAACAGAAGTTTAAAAGTTATAGTTTGAAATGGGCAAGAGAAAAAATCCTCGTTAATTGTTTCATATCTTGATCTAACTGCTCAGACCACAGACATTCAGCGTATTTCTTAGGCTGTATTTCTTGCTTAGTGATAATGACACTATTATACCTCTCTCTAATCTATAGGTCTTTACTCCCCTTATTTCATTTTCTTCATTGATTACACTGAAAACCCAGCTTCATCTGCCAATCCTTTCAACTGTTGTAGTCCTCCGTTGTTTGTTTATATAGAATTCAGCCAGATTTGAACCCCTGCAATTTTTAAGTCTCTAAAAAATGCAAAGATCCTATGCAAAATAAAATATTGCTTTCAATGTCAAAAAAACCCTTCATTCCAGAAATAATCGAGCTTTATATTATATACATTTTGTTATTATTTTAACTGTAAATTATGAGGGTGTAGTAAGACTACATCTACCTAGCAGAATAGGTAGGATTTTTTTCAATTGTCATGATTTTCCTTCTTTGAGGGTAGGTTTATTATATGTTACTTAAAATATTTTTACTAACAGCTCTGTATCATGCCATGCTCTAAAAATAAAGGTATCCTCATTTTTTTTTTCCTGATAGATTTCTTTGGTTTCTTTTTTAATGTTGGAAGCTGAATAGCATTACATATGAAACTTCGAAAATTCATCTCTGTTAGAAAGTCAGTCTTTCCCTGACCAGCTTCTTCTTGAATCACAGAGCTGCCATTGCAGCAGTGACTGCTAGGTACGCTGATCATTCATCTCTAACACCATTACCAACCCCTCTTCTCTTTACAATGTTCATTACCCAAGTTGAAGTCTTCTGGTAAATCATGCTTCATATTCTGAAAGAAATATAGCAAGCTAAACGTTGAGAATATTTATGCTTGTCATAGGGGAGAAAGTATTCATCTAAAGCATTGCACCAACTCAAAAAGGCAACGTAAAAAGCTATCACTATTTGATAGTTATCTGTTTTTTCCATGGAAGGCATCTTAAATAAATCAAAATAAAATGAAGAATTAGCATCAGGTATGGAAATCTTTTAGAAGAGTGCATTTCTGTATAATGCTAACTCATATTTCAGGGAACATTGCGTTCCCTATGACTCTGAGGATCAAACTGTGAAAACTAAAGTTTAATTTGCCTGTTCTGCTATTTGCCTCTTCAAAGAAAATGAAATTCTAAATACACACGAGGTTGGTTTTTTTACTTTTCACATTCTTACGCAACTTTACCTCCAGTCTGCTGTGGTTCTTCACCCGATAAATCACAATTCTAACTTTAAAGCAATAGAAATTATTTAATTATAAAGAAGTTTGCATAACCCATTGCATCTCTGGACAGGAGTGCATGCACATAAGCACAGATAACCTGTACTGCAGCATGCTGTCTAGCCAGCGTAGAAAGCTTCTTTCCTAAGCCAGGAGGTACTTCCTAATAAATTCCTGCAGCTTTCCTGTAGTGTACAGGGCAGTAACTCTAACTCTGAGGCACTGGCTCCAGGTATGAATGCAAGATCAATTCCCATGCTTGCTTTTTTCTTTTTTTTTTTTTTATCAGCTTGCCTTCAGTGTTTGTGTATTTTTGCCTATTTTGGCTTTGCCTGAACTTGCATGCACGCTGTTTTGTAGCTGACTATCATGCACTGGGTGTTTCAAGTACAGAATGATTTTTTAGGGTTTATTTTAATCCGATAAATGGAATTTTCCTTAATAAGTAAACACTTCTGCATCATAGGAATTTGGTAGCCGTACCTAACACATCTATTCGTTGTTCTTTGTAGCAGCTGAACTCTATGACAGGGACAAATATTTCTACAGTCCTGATGTCTTCTAGGTAGGGGCTCAGATTACTTACTGTTAAAAAAATTCTTGATAAAACTCATTTTTTCATTATTTGACTGCCACAGGAAATAATTTTCTATCCTGAGTTAACAAAAGTCATCTTTTAGTTGCAAAACCCCATTTTATAACAAGTTAAATATTCCACTTATGTCTTAAAGTAAAAATGTAAACTCAAATCATTTTCTGCATAAAATACTTTCTAATAGCAAAAAAAGGTTTAGATATTTTAAGAACTGATTTTTTTTCACCACTTTTCTTTGGAAATATTGTCTACCTCTAGTAGAAATTACCATTCAGTATCTAGGTAATATTTATTCATTTGATTGCCACTGTGATTTAGAAGAATCCATTTTGCAGATAAAAGTAAAGCACTCATTAGCATATGAGCCTCTCTTTTAATATATTCTCACATATGTCTCCACCTCTGAAAACACAAAATAATATTCTTACATAATATTCTGATTTTTGTATGTTTGTCAAGTCACGATATAGTTAAGTATTTCATCTCAATTTCTTCATTTTTTCTTAATGAATTGTTAATTTAATTAAAATATCCAAACTAATTTAGGTTTTCTTTAGGAAGCATATAAAAGGCAAACCAAGACTTTCAGTTACACTTTAAAAATCCCCTGCAAATGAAATCTATTGTCAGAATTTGGAGAAAAAGAAAATGCAATCATCAGTATTTCAACAGCTCATGGTAAGCCTTACAAATAATTGTCAGTTTTTCAAAGCTGTAAATTACAACAAGAAAAATAACAGTACCTTTTTTGTACAAATAGCCATTTTCACAGGCTTTCTCCAAAAAATCATAATAGGAATTTTAACCAGCATTACAGAAAGAAAAAAGAAGGAAAAGAAATTGAAAGTATTCCTGAGAACAAATATAATGGTGTAAAAGGTGAAGAACTGACTAGTTAATGGAGAGGGAGTTAGCTGTCATTGCAAAATGCTAGACATCAGTGGCCAGAAAGTTCTCCTCAGCATCCTGTTTGGGAAAATGCAGTTATAGGTCTTTCTAAGTTACCCTGAGAGAATGCTTGGAATTTTGTCTTTCTACCAAAAAGGATTGGTTTTCCCTTGATTGTCATCAGTTTGCTAGGTTGTCCTGCTATTTAAGCTATTAAAGACTGGTGTGCTGCTTGGTCTCAGGTGATCCATAAAAAGGAATGAAGCCTTGGGAAGGTAAACCATCACCAGACTGGCTGGGCGCATCAGCCTTCCATGACGGAAGCTCTTTGTTGAGAATTGTTGGCAATCGCAGCAGTTCCCAACCGAAGATAAGAGCCAGTGTTCTCGGATAATGCCCTCGATCACACACCTGATGACAGACTCCTGCATGCAAGTTTTTTCAGGTGCTATGTTTGCTCAGTAATCCTTCAGTGCCAATCTTTTCTAACTGGTGAGCAGATCCCATCAGTAATGGACATCAGCCATTAAGCTTGTAATATTTGTCATAGCTCAGGTTACGGCTTTGTTGCTGCAGTGTGATGAATGGATGCTGTTATGCTTAGAGAAAATAAAGAATTGCTATAAATTTAGCAGGCAGTACTAAAGGAGTTGCTACTTTGAGGGCCTGATTCACATCCTTCTGAAGTCAATGGAAAGTATTCTGTTGGCCAAAGCCTTTATATCAGACCTTTCGTTTTCTTTCTCTTTTAAGGAACAGAAGCCAGGGCTGCCATTAAAATATAGTTCCCTTTTTCTCACTATGTGCCAGTTCACACTTAACTCTTAGGTTATGCCTTAATTTTTATGTTCGGTGCAAATGTTTTAGTGAAAGCATACAGAATGTATCCCAGAACCTGGCAGGTCACTCATGAAATAATCAGAAATGAGATTGGAGTGTTCAAAATACAGTATTTCTTATGGCTGTTGGTTTTTTTTTTCTTGATCCCAGTAATTCCTATACCAGATTTTGAAGTCTGTAAAATATTTTATTATTATTATTATTATTTTTATAAAATAAAAAAGAAGGATGAGTCAGGAGAAATACATTAAAACTTGTATAGTTTGGTGTGTTAATGCTGAGAGACCTCCTATCAAATGCATTCTTAGCAGATATTTGATAGAGAAAGGGTCTAGGGGACTGTGGTGGACAAGCAAAAAGAGAAGGAGAGTTCCATACTAGAAGATGACACAAAGACAGGAGGGAAGAATAAAAAAGCTTCCAAAAGTAGGTGTGTGAGAGTACAACATGCAACAGTCTAAAAGCTGCAATGTATGCTTTGGGGAGTTTGTAAGCAGCAGCATTTGGTTTTCAGTAAAGGAAAAGAGCAAATTAGAATGTGAACTTCTCATAGTGTGCAGATTCTGGTTCTTATTGCTTAGATCATACAAATGCTTTCTAACTCTATTTTTCAAAAAATAGAAATCCAGGATCTTAGTCCATGTGCTTATCTACTCCTTAAGACCTTCCTTGATGCCCTCTGAGTCAGGTAAGTCATTGCATTCAGAACGGAGCTCGCATTGCCTTCCAGAGCAGAGCAGAGCACATAAATTTCCTTCTATCCTGCTGTATGATCATTATGTCTGCAGTGCCACAGGCTCTCGATAAACAACACACTCTTTCCACATTCAGTAGTGACCTGCAGAATTACAGATTATTTACCAAGTTTTACCTTTCTAAAACTTTTCTGGCATAGGTTT
>JANHFX010023123.1:44131-63829 GCA_027560015.1 Chloroceryle amazona | reverse complement strand
CATCATCTAGGATACTATTTTTCTTCATTTATTTTTAATTGCAATTATTTTCATTTGGGAAGCTCTCGTTCCTAATCTTAGCTAGAGTTTTCATTGCTATAAAAAATGTTGCAGATGGCAATGGTGAAATGCAGGGATGCCTGATAGCAATCCCACTAGTCTTGCATGTCTGCATTTCCTACCTTAACTGATGCATGACCAAAGCTTCTGCTTCTTTGGAGACCACTTTATAAACACAGGAATTAGATAATTATAAAGCACTTGTATAACTGAAATATCTAAATTACACTTCTTGCCCATCACTGAAAAATAACTGAACTAAGAATCCTGTCAGCCCTCACAGTTTGCTGCTGACTTCATAGATGTGCCTGACAGCCATTTCATCATAAAAGAAACTGAATTAGGCACCTATTTGTGTTTAGCAGAACTTGGAAATAATCCTTAAATACGTGGGACAAAATCTGCTTTGTCCTTACAGCCAATTACAAAGCTTGCTTAGCAACCTGCCAAAGATCATCCTACACAGAGGACACTGAAACAATAAAGCTGGCCAAAGAGGTGCAGGGAGAAAGATGTAAACGGAGCACCAGTATCCCTAGCACTGTGTCCTAGCACAATAAACCCTGGGACAAAGGGCAATGGGTTGCAGCCTAGGCCTTGGGATTTGGAAACTGCAAGAACAGCTATGGTAAAGCTATGATATTAATTGATTATGAATAAATCTACTCGTAAAACCAGTCCTGTCCTTAAAGGGTTTGTCCAGGAGCTAGAGATTCCTACTCCTCGTGTACCCCCAGGAATCCAGACCCTTAGCCTGCACTTGCTGGAGCATGGTCTAAACACCATTCTGCAGGCTCTTCTGGTAATCAAAGAGGAGGCAGAGTAGGGATGGGAATACTCATTTTACATTCCTGTTGCAGTTGTGTACTTCAAAATGCATCAGGCCAGAGAGTGCAGCCTGTGACTCGGTGATAGTGCCTCTCAATGGAGTCATGGCTTCTAATTGTTTTCCCTAAACTCTTTATGACAATCTGTTTATTAAACAAAAACCTCTTGCTGTTGTGGAAGAGGGTGGCTGAACCTAACTTTCTGGTTAAGAGAGGTAAGCAGTCCTTCCTACCATTTCCCCTGCAAAATAATAGGTGTTTATCTTCTTGGCTGTCTTCTTGGCTGTCTGGTTTTGAGAGGTGACTATAAACCATGAATCATAAATGATGGAAAGTGCTCCTCACTAGGTCACTTACACAGCAGTAAAAGGTGGGATCTTAAAGCTTCTGTAATTGCAGTCAAGTGGCCACTCTGCAGAGTGATCTGAGTCTTGCAGTACCCCATGCTGGGAAGCTTTTTCTGTGCAGAACCAGCTTTCCTCTACTTGTGTGACATAGCCATGTCAGCTTCAGCCTGTGGAGTTTCACCAACATGTTTCTCACCCAACATAGCAGGTGTCGGTGGCCACAACACCTTCAGCAGTTACAGCATCCTGAACTAAGCATTCAGTCCTCACTTCTTCCTCTAACATGATGGAAAAGCTGAAGCTTGTGACTGAGCACGTCTACCCAAAACTGTATAGATATATTATTATTATTAAAAGTTTTGGCTTTGGACCCAAATTCCCTGTAAATGAATAATGAAGCACCCGAAGTTTGTGGCACACCACCGTGCACCAAGTCATGAGTGATAAAGGGGGTGTCCAAGAGTAGTGGGACTTGAGACAGGAGAGTCCTGGAAACAGACATCGTGGGACTGCAGGAGCTGGGGGAGTGCAGCATTGAGGGGGGAGTTTACAGCCCCTGAAGAGGTATTTCTGGTTTTGCCAGGAAAGAAAACATGCTGTAAAAGCAATTCTGTACTGCAGGGATAGCACTGACTGCAGAGTAAAGAGTGGTGCCTGTTGCCAAGTTTTTATAGATGTTGCTGAGGCAGGGCAGCAGCATCTCTGCTTATTTTGCTAGCACGTGAATGCAGCCTGGCATGGTTTTAGGAGGATACTTAGGGGCTTTAGTTCTTCCCTTAGCATCCCTTGGGGCTGTGCTGGCTCTTGTACAGCGTAATGGGCATGTTTCATTGCTGCACAACTTGGCCTGATTTCATCAGGGCTACATCTGCTGCTGCACCTTTGCTGAGACACATGATATGTGTCTGCAAAACTATTGCCCTAATATTTTGTTTTTCTGAAATAGAGAAACAGTCGGTACCTCAAAGTTCACTGAAGTTAGGCTCAGAGGAATCTGTTTTGGAGTCTTGTAGGCACCAAGTAGTAAACTGGAATAAAAGAACGTTATTTGAGTTAATTTCTGTTTCCTGTTTTTTTCATGTTTGACCTGACTTATGGAGAACAATTAAATTTAAACCAGACATTTATGATGGATCTGATCTATTTGTAACTACTTCTAGGAACAGTTTGGTCTTTGTTTTACTGTAACTTGCTTATATTTATATTTGTGTCTCATTATTGGAAAAAGGGCTTCAGACATGCCTGATAAAGAGCGTGATCATTGCTGTCTTGAGTACTCCCTGGAAAAACATTCAATTAATGGGAAAAAATAGTATAAGAAATGTTGACCATTTCTTAAATTGATTATTTATGCATTTTTCAGTGGAAGCTAACCACAGCCTCTTTTCAAAAATATTTTGTTCTGAGATTTATTTATTTAGCTGAAGATTTTCCTTAGGCATCTAGATTTTGACCCAGATATTTGACTAAGACCACGTATCGCCAGGGATGACAACATCAGTTATTGAGAGATAACTGAAATGTTAAATCAAGCCTATTTTGTAAAAAAAAAAGAGAGACAGAGAGTGTGCTTCAGGAGTAAGCACACTCATTACTGATTCCCGTGGAAAGGCAAGTTATACACAAAAGGCGAATACTCAGAGCTGGTTATAAATGAGGGCTAAGTATTAACCAGCTGCCTGGCTCCCAGTAAAAGTATTTCATCTAGAAGCCAATGCTACAGTTATTAACATTTTGTTCCATTACTAACTACACTAAGACACTGTTTTTATTAATATTTTAATACATAACTTTCTTTTTTAAATGCAGCTAATATTGTTCTTCATGATCTTGTACTGTAATATTATTACATTCCCACAGTGACATTCCTCCCACTGGAGGAATGTATATTTTACTGTAGAGAGATCAAGTGTTATTGCTTACAGATTTATGAACTGCACGTTCTTCTTAAAACAGGGTGCTCTGAACAGACACCAAAAGGATATCCAATAGATACAGCCTCTCATTTACAGTCCAAACATTCCTTCTCAAATCCCAGAAAAAGAAAGATTCCTTTATCTATTCCCAGTAGTCTAGGAGTAAATCAGTGTAAATCTCCCAGACTTCGACAACTCCAATAGAAAGAGTCCTGAGGTCACACCTGAAACAGAGTTTTAGGGAGTAACATATTACCCTACTAAATGAGTCACTAGGCCAGCTGTGTTTATATATATTGTGCAATTAAAAGTTGGTGATCTTTCTCATGATAACAATGGGGTAAGCTGTACTCTGAATTCACCAGTCACATGGAGAAAAATCCACTGTTTGGCCCTTATCCAAAAATGACAATGACAAGTACATGAGCAAGTGGTGATTTGTCTTGCTTGGTCTCTGGAAGACTTTTAGTTCTGTTATTTACAAAGTAATAGAAATGTTGGGCAATAATCAAGCGTAGAGAGCTGACGGTATTAATATAACATTGACAGACTGGAAACCAGATGGTCTGTCAGATAATGAAGTATTATCTGGCAAGAGATTGTTCCTGAAAGCCAACATCCTCACCTATTTAGCACTCTGGAATGTCAACGTATCAGTTACCACATTCATGAGGTGGTATGTGTTGTACTTTAGACTCCATCCCTAGAAGAGGCTTTTTAATTCAAAATTGCTGCCTGATGAGAAGGTAAAAAGTGCCATTATTATTGCACAGCTGGATGAGGATAATATACAGCAAGATGTGAACCATACATCAAAAAACGAGTTAAAGAGGGAAACAGAATGGGCTGCATCCTGATTTCTGTCTAAACAAAGCCATAGTTGCATGGATGTTTTAAACCAACGCAGCCACCAGAAGAAGCGATGGTGTATGTGTTTGTGCCACACTCTCCTTTGTGCCAGCACATGCACCTCTGCACCTGGCCAGGAGTCGTGGATGTTGGAAAAATGCTTGGGTTAATATTTAAAAAGTGATTGTATTGCTAATCCAGAAGGGTTCCTCCTGGCTGGTTTATCACACAGGCACAGACCTCTCACCAGTGGAAAGGAAGGGATAGTGTGGAGACAGGACGGAATGACTGGGAAAAGATGATGAGGGAGGTGGGATTATTTCCTCTTTGATGACAGTGCTAGTTTATGCTGAATGTGCATGAAACCAGAATTCAAGAATAGCCAGAGCTATTGGAGGGAAATCTAGTAAATCCCAGTTGCTACAGCTGCCACCTGAGAAGACCTTTAAGGATTTTACTTCATGGTAGTTCATTAACTTCACAATCATTTTCTGTGTTCCATGCACTGTAACCTTGTTTACAATTTTAATCTCCTCCAGTATCAAGGAAAAAAATGTCCTCTGTTAAAAAAAGGAAAAATGAGTTACCAGAGGGACCTCATTCTGTACCTGATGAGTTGGCAGATTACCACTCCTGAGTTTTCTATCCTTGTCTGCTGCTAGTAAAAGCAGTTTGGGACTGTTCTAAAATACTCTGGTGTCCCTGCAGTGATCCCAAGGGAATATGGCTCTCAGCTGAAGTGTTTTGCCTCACACTGGTCTAAACATCAAGCTCTTTGGTGGATGGCAGAGGGTCACCTCAGTGCCACGAAGGGACAAGAATGGGACAAAATATCTGCCCTTTAGCATGAAGAGTTTTTTTCCTTTTTCTGTGGCCATGGTGTTGATATGCTAAATGCAATGTCCCCTCTCTGCCCAGAGATGAGATACCATTGCACTTTCCAGATCAGAGCTGAGAAGACAAAGACAAGGGCAGCTGGAAGGCTGGTGAGGGCAGGGACCATGGTTTGGAGCTAGTCCTTGGATGCCAAAATGTCTCTCTGTGTCTGTGATGGTAGCATAAAGTGGAATGCAACGTGAAGAGAAATAACATGAGGTAGATGCAGTGGTTTATCAAAAAGCTGACAGAGAATTGATAAGGCTGTTATTATTAAGACTGTAGTTTACAACTTTGGCTTTAATTCAACGAGCCATTTTCACTGCCTTTGTGATGAACTGTAGCTGACCACGTGATATTAGCTCCTTAACTCCTGTCCCTTCTAGATAATTAGTATTTCCAGGAGACATTTTCTGTAATCACAACTAGGAGGTCTTTTGCTGATGTGGAGAAGTGGTACATGTTACTATTGGATGGAAGGAAGGTAATTATGATTAATCTCTCAAGATACATAATAGATAACTGATAACTTCTGTTTAAGTGTAGAAATATTTTCCATCATTATTGGCATTATTCATTTACAACACCTAAAAAATCATTTACCTAGATAACATAAATCAGATTAAAGGGCTTCCCTTCAGTGCTTTCAGTGTTGCAACATCAAATACTGGTTATATACATCATTTCTTGAAAAAGCCTGTCCCACTCAGCAAACCAATATATGGAATGGAGCTTTAAGTGGGCTAAAGTGGATTTGTGGTATCACTGAGCCCAGTTATCTTGGCAGGATGAATTTTCTGTCTGCCAGACAGATGACAGAATTCAGAATTTCCCTGATGTGAAACTAATACTCTCACACACTTTAAATATGTATGCTGAAATATTATCAGTTAAAGTCTCTTTTTTTTCCCAAGCTTGGTTTGGGAATGCTTCAAAGCCATCGTTATCTTTAGAATCAAATGCATAATTCAGCCCAGCCCTTAATATTTTTGAACCAAGTAGGGAACAATAATTAAGAGTGGGAAGAGTTTCAGTTAAATAAAGAGAAAAGAAGCCACATACAGAAAGCAGAAATTAAATTAAGCATTTAAAATCAGTATTGTGTTTTATTCCCAAAGAACATTTAATGAAGTTGGTAGATGTTTCAATAGACACAAAAAACTGGTGGGGCAATAAATGAAGACAACTTATTGTTTTAGAATTGCACCCGATTTCATGGTCACCATGCAACCAAAGACATTTGCATATGGCCAAATACAAAGCAATTCAAAGGGCAATCAAAATTCAGATTCTACTTGCTATATCCACAATGCAGAGAACATTGACTTAGGAAGCAATAGCGACAAAAAAAATTGGTCGTTAAAGATAATTATATCGACAAGAGCTCATAGGACTATGCTACGACAAAAAGGATGGTGCAATCCTAAAGCATACAGGAAGGAAAGTGTTATGTGCAACCATGGAACAGTAAGGAAACACAGAATTTTGCCTCCTTATAAAACTTTGGTAGCACAACTCTAAACACAACTAAAATAATGAATTTAATCAACACTACAAAGGAAATAGAGAGATATCGAAGAAGTTTGAGATAGCCACAAAACTATCTGGGAGGAAAATAAGCCTTATTTCAAAAAATTCAAGTGCCTAAGTTTTTCTCTTTGTGAAGGACAATATTGAAAGGTTACTTGATAGCTGTGTTTATATTTTTTCACCTATGGAAAGTTTTTCCGACACCTGAGTTCAAGGGTTTCCAGCTTTGCTCGCCACAATCAGTACCTGGAATCTGATGTTAAGCAAAAGGCAGCCTTCAAACACAGCTTTCTCTGGATGTAGAAAAACCCTGGAACAATAACCCGGAGGGCTTTTGCTGGAGGAACATTACTTAAGCCTTCTGGAATATTATTTAATATAGTTTCTCGATGAAAACTCGTATCGGTGACGCATCCTAAAGGGTCCCTTCTGAGTTTGTAGTCTAGTCTATTAACTCATCCCTTGTCTTTTGACTTTGAGAACAGGAAATCGTATGCTGCCCTAAACCTACCATAACACTTGGAGGTTTGCATTTATAGTAATGATTGTGCTTACATCATGCTTCAGAGCTTCAGCAAGTCACTGTCAGGGATCAAGAGGAGTTATTTTTTTCTTAATGCACAATTGACTAGATGCACGATAGAGAGGGGTTTTTTCCTTCCCTGTAAGCATGATTGGATACAGATGAAGATGTGATAGCATGGCTTAGTCCCTCAAGGTAAAAAGGAAATCCATTTAGTGGGGCATGGTTTATTTTTGGAGGCTCAGAGTCTTACAGTTTGGGGATAAGAAAGGAATTTCTACCTCAGTCTGGTAGGGAATATTATCCATTTCCCATTCCAAGCATCATCTCTGGATCTTTCTTGGTGTTCTCTGCATTCCACCTAACCTGCTGCTCGGATTCCATCCCTTCAAGACCAGTGTTGTCTTTAATCTGTATAAGACCAAATACAGCAAAGTGAAAGGTCTCTTTATCCCTGTTTAGAATGCCTTCAATCAGTCTAAACAGAATTTCAAACCATAAATGCTTTGGTCATGGGTTTAACATTTTAGCTTCTTCTGCTCTTGTCCTGTCATCTCCACATAAATTTCTTTCTTTCAGAAGATCTCCATTTCCAGAAAGACTTTCGTGGTTCCCAGCATTTCCCTTTTTTGTATTCCTGTCTCCACTCCAGTGATCTGGTGTACACTGCAGTTTTACTGCCAATTGTATTAGAATGAAGGAGTGTGGAAGACTGTGGCGTGGAGATGGCATGAGCATCTTGGGAAAGCTTTCTTAGGGAGGTGTAGACTCTTAAACCAGGTACGTTTCTGAAGAATGCTTGCCCTGTAACAAGCAGTTACTAAGTGCAAATATTTGTGCATTTATTAATTGTGTTTTGAATCTCTCTGATATATTTCCTATCGTAGGTCCTCCCTCCCTTGGTAGGCAACCTTATGCTCTCCTCTCCAAGCTGTGCTATCCATATATAAAGGTTGTGCAGTTCTTCACCTTTCTTGCTTATTATTGCTCAATCTTGCTAGACTTCCAAGGGATCCTCTTTGTATACTGCTTTTTATTCTGTAAAATTACTTTCAAAGCCTCTTCTGAGGCTGAAAAAAGTGCTGTGGGCTAACTCATTGTAACCCCAGCATAAGCTTCCTTCAGTATCTTCACTGTAAATCTGAAGTATTTAGCATTAAATTCCAATTAGGAGTTAGGCTGAGATATCGATGAGGTTTTCCTGTGTCCAATGATTCCCTTTGTCAATCCAAGCACATACAATGCAAACTGCTTAGTGACTCAGCAAATAACAGAAACAAATTTAGTTTACTCCTTTGGTGGCTTGGTCCGTGATGGGTCAGACTGCTGGAAAGAAACCTGCATTTTGTTGGGTGGTTGGTTGGGTTTTATTATTGTTGGGGGTGTTGTTTTGCAAAGCAAAGGTTTGGATCAACTCGAGGCAATTGTCATATATTGTTTTAATCCTAACCCATTAGTAAAAATACTTCATGATCTGGGGGAATAAGAGACTATTTCTTCCAGAGCTTTCATTTTCACAGGCCTTTCTATGGAATAAATAATAGTTTTATTCTATCATTTTAAAAGAACTGAAAATTAATTTCTACTCTAGTATCATTAAAGGATTTTTATACAGAAGTTGATTCTGCACAAATGGCAGATTGTATGATAGTGCTCCACTTTCTTAATCTTTATTTTTACCTTAGAAAGTAAGAATTAATGATCACTGTGGCTGGTCCTTTGTTGGGAGGCTTGGTTGCTAAATTTCTCTTCTAATTCTCTTCACCTCTTACAGCCTAGGCTTTGTTTGCAGTTCTCAAACCTTTCAGTGATGGTATGATGGTAGCCCAGTTTCACATTGCATCAGTCCACCCACTTCCAGGGAAAGGTTTTCAAAGGTTGTGTGTACTTCTGAAAGCACGAAGACTGAGACACCAGTGTTTTCTTTAATAACTGATGAAAATAAAATGTTAGTGATTAAAATCTGTGTTCTTTGACTCAATTTGAGCATATCCCACAGAAGATTTTAAAAAAAAATGTATTACTAAAAGATCATCCATTACCAGTGGATAATTTCCTGGACACTGAAATGCAAAAGATCCAAGAACATTCTGCAGCTCCATGCAATTCCAATGTGTGGAATTGTACACAGCTACAGATGTTTCCACTGCCGCAGAATTCACTAAAAACTGCCAGGGAATTTGGCCCAGATGTGCTATAGAATTACAATGACCCTGGTAATAGTGAAACTTTAAGCAGCAAACACCAGATGTCCAGTAAAATGGTTAAAACTGAGATCCAAAGCATTTTTTTTACCACATCATCACTAACAAGTACAGAGTGAATAAGCTGAAAATCTGAACTAATACTTCATCATTCATCATCTCTAAGATGATTCTATGTGCTTGCCTTGTTGTGATGTAGTGACATTCGAGTATAACATCTCGTAGGAAGGCTGCATTCCCAGAGGTTTAAGTAACTTTGAAAAATGAATTAATTAGGTATTTACATTAAACCTAATACAAGGTTGTATTTTTCTCCTTAGCTCTTTTCCCTACTTATTTTGCTTGAAAAGCCATTCCAGCCATGTGTGTGCTGTGCTGCTACCTTATGTTTGCTTGCCCACAGACAGGATAAATGAACTGCTGTTAGTGCCAGCTACTGTAGTTCTGCTTTAGCTCAAATGGTAGCAGACTCGAGCTGCTCTACCAGGCCTCCGTGCACTGCTATGTTCTGCATCTGTATGCGTGGTAAATGTCCTTTTCCCACAAAATACAAGTATTCATTACATTATGAAGCACTGCTTTATATTTCGTGGTTTCTGAGGGGTCCATGTGTAGGGTAGACCCTAGAGATGATAGAAAGCACTACATCTCTCTTTCCACTCTCTATTGATTATTTATGATCTTTTATATCCTCGTTTAAGTTTGGGGTATTCAGCATCCGAATGTACATATAGCCATTTTTTAAGTGTCTCTAAACCAAAAATAATCATTTCTGTTACAAATCCTGAATCAAAATGGACAATGTTCTTCAGGGAAGCCTGTTTGTGTTTGTTGGTGTAGATCTGTATAGGGCATTAGACATCTATGTGTGCTCTTAAGTTAGATTCACTGGTTTTGCTTAAAGTTTGAATGTGGCAGTAGTCTACTCTGCTTTTTCTCTGGAAAAGTAACAGTACCAAGCTTTTTTACTTCAGATTGTAGACTTCACAGGTAAAACCATAAGAAAAATAGGAAGAAAGAACCTCAGGAAGAAAAAGAGCTTGAATTCTTAGAGTTAAAAAAAACAACTAATGGACATGTAATCTTTCAAAGAAATAGGGTAATTATGTTCTCCAAACTCAATGAGTTGAACCAAGGAGCGAGTCCATATCTCTGTTACTGTTCCTCACTTTTACACAAGAAAGTGCAAAAATTTGTTTACTAAAAAGTACGTTCTTCCCCGGAAGAAAAACTCATCATAAACCAAATGGCACATCGTGGCAGAAGGAAAGTTAAGTTATACTGCTTTCAGAAATACTACTGCTCAAGAATTAATGATTTCTCTCATTTTTTTAGTTATACAGCTGCTTAGATAATTTTCTCCTGATCTCAGGCGATAGCCTTTTCTGAGTTGGTGTAATGCAAAGTAGAACACAAGGCTGTTGATAACACTGCTGAGTTTGTCTTTTTTTTTTTAACTGTATTCCCAGTTTTACATAGTTGCAGTAAAAAAATCATAAATTGTATGGTTCTTTCTTGAACTACAGACCCAGCTTTATTAAAAGCTCACTGACACGAGCTTTTCAGCATTTTTAACTTACAGCAGAACAGAACCTCTAGAAGAAAGTTCTGTGTTGTGTATCAGTGCCTGCAGCTGCCCTGTGCTCTGAACAGCTTTGCCACTTGTTCCTTCAAGACCAGCTACAATTATAGAATCAGCAGAAATCGTTGCATTTGGACCTCTCAGCCCTCCCTTGCCTTGCAAATCTGCTTGCGGCACAGAATTCTCTGTGCTCCACTGCAGTTTGTTAGGGGTGGGTGTGCAAGGAAACTGCAGTTCTGACTGCTTGTGACCCCAGTTAAAACAATATAAACATGATCTTATTTTCCTTGCTGGTTGTACTGTCTGTGGAGTACAGTCACACATCTCTAAAGCAGCTCTGTAGAATACCAGGTAATCATTTAGCAATGCCTAATAAACATTGTTTACATTGACTTTCTAATGCTCTCTGATGATGGTGACCAAGGAAGTAGTGTGGCTGCAAATTGCAGTTGCATTTACAGAGTGTGAGATCGTGGGGAATCATACTACTGCAGGGGTGCAGGGATCATCTCTGCCTGACTTCTAGGTGCTCAGAGCTGGTTACCAAGCAAACCTCATGGGACGTTTGTGAGCTCACAAGAAAAAAAGGTTTTCTCTTTTGCAATTTCAGAGAAAATTAGAGATCTAGAAGAAAAGAAAATTTGACCATGATTGACTTTCTTTTTGATGTTGATGGTTATCAAGTATTATTAAGTCATAAAGTGCAGAAAGTTTAGGGACAAAATCATGCTGTCTGCTGTAAAATAGCTTGTGTTACCTTTACTTGTATTGCTACATGAAATGCTTTGTTCATCTGTAAAGTAAAATACTCTGCATTCTTTTAAAAGCAACTTGGGAGAGAGGGTTCATTTGTTTTGTTTATTCAATACCGAAGTGGCAAAATTTCTTTTCTGTAGATGAATTCAAGTTGAGAAGGGTGCTGGATCAGAAGAGTATAGTGAGAAAAAGAAAACATTTCAAAAGAGATGTTCAGGTTAAACCTGCTGAGGCAGGTTTGCTGCTGAAAGAACACATTGCAAGGGTTGGTTTTTTTAAATAAATAATCCAGTAGAAACTGCCACATCACTGAGACACAGAATCCATTTCTTTTTCACAAAAAAATCTGTGAGGTTTCTTGACAGATGTCTATAGAGATAAAGGAGACCATTGGCAGGTGGGGCATGGCTACATAAACCAAGAGTAGATCAGTGTATAATAAGTAGCAGGAATAATACTTAGGCAGCTACTTCTACATGATTCTTCCCTTCACACATTTTTCTTGCTGTCGATCTGGTCTCAAATGGTCTTTATGTATCTCTGCATCACAATCTTGTAGCAGGTTGTTCATCAGTAGCACTGGTGTAAAGCCTTGCAAAGTCTGTTTCTCATCATTTAACAGTCAACTTTGGTTGGAATACTTTGGTAAATCTTTGGTAAGTCCTCTTAATTTGTCAGTCATTTAAACCTGTTTCTCTTTGAGAAACTTACAGTGAAGGTTGGTAACCTCTCCAGACAGAGGAAGGACATGGCATCAGAGTGCTTTGTCTTATAAATTGTGTGAGAAGGACAAGAGGAACGTCATCATAGGGTAGGAGTTTCATAGTATTGAAGGTGGAATCTATTTGGAAGCATTGCTGTATATTGCCTGAAAGGAAAGCTTTCGTGTTTAAAATGTATTGTGAATTTAAAAATCAAAATAAGTTCATTTGTATTAACTGTCAACTCTGCTCTTAGATTGGAGCAACACTGAGGAAAATGTGTTAACCCATATAATATTTTTAGGGTGTTTAAGTGTGGTGCATGAAAAGTAGGAGGTATTCTTCTGGGCAGTGCTCCAGTATCCATGACGGTCAGTGTATAATGCAGATCTTCATCTGACAGAGTTTCTTAAGCAGTGTAACCTAGTCTGGGGTGAGCAGGCTGGAACAAAGCGTTGGAGTTCAGTTTCATACCCGTGCCCTCACTGTTTCATGCTGGCACTCCTGAGCTGGAGGAGAAGATGTGTGGCCCTGTGTCTCTGTACCTAGTGACAGTACCTGTACTTGTAAGAAACCCCTGCTTTTTTGAGGAATAATTTTCTTACAAGTACATAAAACTCTCTCTAAAAAAAAATTCTCAGTGAAAAATTCTGTTAATGCTTTCCCTTTTAAAATCATAGAATGGTTTGGATTGAAAGTGACCTTAAAGATCATCTAGTTCTAACACCTCTGCTATGGGCAGGGACACCTTCCACTAGACGAGGTTGCTCAAAGTCCCATCCAACCTCTCCTTGAACACTTTCAGGGACAGGGCATCCACAGCTTCTCTGGGCAACCTGTTATAGTGCCTGACCATCTTCAGAGTAAAAAATTTCTTCCTTGCATCTAATTTAAATCTACCCCCTCGCTTTAAAGCCATTACCCTGTGTCCTATCACTACATATCATCATAAAAAGTCCCTCCCCATCTTTCTTACAGACTTCCTGTAGGTACTGGAAGGTCACTGAAAGGTCTCCCCAGAGCCTTCTCTTCTCCAGGCTGAGCAACCCCAAGTGTCTCAGCCTGTATTCATAGGAGAGGACCATTCCAGCCCACTGATCATCTTCATGGTCATCCTCTGGACTTGCTCAAACAGGTCCATGCCCTTCTCATGTTGGGGCCTTCAAAACTGAACACGTTACTCCAGGTGCTGTCTCACCAGAGCAGAGTAGAGGGGAAGAACCCACGCTCAACCCGCTGGTCACACCTCTTTTGATGCAGCCTAGGATACAGTTGGTCTGCAAATGCACATTGCCAGGTCGTGTTTAGCTCCTTGTCAAGCAACATCACCAAGTCCTTTTCCTCAGCTGCTTTCAATCCATTCTCCTCCCAGCCTGTATCTGTGCTTGGCATTGCTCTGACCCAGATGCCTTGCTGAAATTCATGAGGTTCTCCTGTCAGTACAATGAATAACTCTGAGTGAACAGAATCCAGTTTCAGTGACACACAGATATTTTGGCTGCCTTTGGGCAGGTGAGTTTCCTCACGCATCCACTCTCATGGTAGGTAACATCGAGGTACCACAACTGTGTGCCAGGTGGGAAGTCAAGTGCCAGTATGTGTACATATTCACGGTGCTGTTCCCTACCTAAGTGGTGCCACGGATTCTGCAGCCTTTGATCTCTGTATAGAAGACTGTTGCTCTCTGCTGGTGCAACTATCAACAGTATTGCTGTTACAAAATCGTGACTCTTTCCTGATTTCCTGCTAAAAGAACTGTAAAGGGGGTGAGAAAAGTACCCTGAAGGTCAGGATGCTAAAGGATGGAATCCAATTAACCATTAGATGCACGTTCGTATTTTTTTAGCGCTACCCTGTTCTTTTTAATGCTAAAAATCCTGCCTTGTGATTTATTTGAGAAATGGGGAAAATATGTATATTTTTTAGTTTGTTAAAAACACTACTGGCTTCATTTTACTTTGGACTTCAGAAGATGGATATTTTTATGAATTCAAATCATTGCAGAACTTTGCACCTGCAGTTAACAGTTGCCCGCAGTTCAGTTCAGTTTGAGTATCTGCCTCATCGATTGCATCTGTAACTTAAAAACACCTAAGTAACCTAAATTACAAGCACAAATAATTGCAGGTGCATAACTCATACAACCACCAAATGATGTCTGAAAGGTCTTGTAAATCTCATTGTTGGTTATTAACTGTATCGTGAACCTAGAGCCCCTCTTGGGAGAGTCACTAATTTCTATAATGACACTGAAAGCCTCTTGAATCTGATATTTAGCTAGCAGATGGGAAAGAATAGATGTAGTCATGTAACTCCCGAGGGATTCTGCATGTGGACATTGAGGGGTATAACTTATTCCAGTGAAGGATAAGATTAACTTGCAATCAAAAATTTCCTTCCTGAGCCACATTTTTTTTTTCTGATGGAATTAAGACAACTGAATGCTGTATTTTTCTGAAGTCCCAACCAATCTGTGTAGGACACACTCCCAGGCCAAGCACAGAGATTTTGCTCGTATGGTGATTGTTCATTTAATGAATCACAGCATCAGTTTAACACGGGGAAATGCTGTCAGTCTTTTCCAGAAAACACATCTTGTTAGCCTCCCTATGTTTGGGGTTTTTTTTAGTGTCAGAAAAAGATTTCTAAGCCATAGCTACAAAAGTCTATTTTATTTTCCCTTGGATCAAAACTAAAAATTAATCATTTTCTTGCATTCTTTAGGTTCAACAGGCATAGGTGTGGAGCTACTTTAAAATGGTGATTGTTTCCTGTCATACCAGTTATGGCAGTACTGTTAGCAAAAAAGGAAAAAAAAAAAAAACACAACAACTTAAATTCTCCTCTACTGTTTGAACAACTAAAACTCCTACTGAACAAATGGAGCATTCTGCCAGTTCTGACAATCCGAAATGCAATGAAGAATTTTTCTGTTTCAGAAGCTCTAGGCAAAGCTGTTTTGGCTTGTCTGTAGCTTGTTCCTATTGCAAACAAAGGGACAGCTAGAGGGAAAGTCTTTGGGGGAAGAAAATGCTGTCAATTGTAAGAAATGAGACGTGTAGACCCATTCTACAGCCCAGCTAGTGATTACACGCAGGCAATTTTGTAAGAGCCTAGACCAGCTGCCACTGATAATAACGTTGCCATTTGCACTGATTTCAACAGGAATTAGATCAAAGAGAGCAGTTTAAGGCTTCTCAGAAGCATGGGCAAAACTTTAACTTCTTTCTTTGGTGACTGGGGCCAGACTACAAGCGTTAAGAAGTAACAGGCAAAGGTGGCAGGGAGCCCAGCAGAGAGAGTGTTGCTGCTCCTGCTTCTGGGCTGGCAGCAGTAGGAGCAGCAGTGCACGCTGGAGCTGGCAGGGTCCCTGTCCTCCCACCAGCAGTTGCCATCTGCCCTCCCAGGTAGCCCAATTTATCTCACTGCAGCTCTAGTCAGCCCAGTTTCGCAGGGCTGTGGTACTTACAAAGTAGCAGAGGTGTGAGCATATCTACATTTTTTCAATTGCAATTTGATATAATACACAGGAATTTACTACTCGGGCAGTACATGGTAACAAAGTACCACTTAACTAAGTAATTTATAATCATCCTTGGCACAAAAAGCCAGGACAAGTTTTTCTGTTGGTGTTATGTTCTGCATTACAAGGTAAGGCTCCAACTTTACCTTCTTAGAATCCTTTTTTTTGGTGCTTTGGTAAAGCAAAACACAGAATGTATGTAAGAAATATGTAGCATAAGAGAGGACCAGACCCCATTTGAATAGACATAAATTTTAATAAAGATTCCTTTTTTTTTACTCTCACTTTTTGCTGCCATAGACACAAGAAAGGTAGGAGGAGGTTTCATCTTTCCATTTATTGAGGGATTTATATTTAGGTGTGTCCAGTAACTCATATAAATTCAGAGTACAGTCTAGAAAGCAAAAAATTAGCAAGGATTTTGAACAAGAGATTGAGGTGATTAAAACTCATGGAAGAAAGACTCGTTTCTTAGTAAGAATAGCAATGGATGATGGATCATAATAACTTCATAATCTGACCCACATGCAGTAAATATGATGATGACTGTCATTTTGAGTAAGTGAGGTTGATGGATGCTGATTATTAATCCATTTCTTGGCCAGTCTGATTGTTTCTGAGCCAACTCCTCCTCTGTTTAGTATTTTCCTGAAGTATCTTAATACCTTTCACTGACAGTCCTTTTTTAACCAGTTACTTTTCATACTCCATGTTGTCTTAACTTATTTGAGGGATTTCTTTTATGAATTGGGCTGTTAGTATTCTTAGAGCTGGACACTTGGTCTTCTTTTAGCATATAGTATAAAATCAGTGTTACTATAGATGCAGGGTAACACATAATGCTGTATTACATTTACTTGCTGTGAAAAAGAAAACCAACTTGTTTTTCCTTAATGCCCATGTGTTAAAATGAAAGATCCACGAATAAAAAGTATAGATGCTATGAAAATAAGTACCTAGTATTTATTGCTGGTATCTAAAATGGCAGATATCTGTAGTAGACACAGAAGAGATGATGGAATATATTTGCATAATAGAAATTCAGAAGCTAGCTTGGCTAAGTGTGTCATTGATAGCTTTATATGAGGTTTCTGTAGCGACATGTGTTTAACATTTGCAGGAGGATAATATACATAACATACTTAACGAGAAAAAAAAGACTTTTTGGAGAGCAACAGTGCTCAACTCGGTGCATATTGCCCCTGAATGACATCCAGCCTTCCCTACAACATACCTCTTCAGCTGGGCAAAGGGTTGTAGGCACTGACTGAGGACAAAATACATGTGTGAACTGGCTAATGGCTTACTGCTCTCAAAAGAAATGGCTACAAGTCCCTTTTTCTCAGTGGTAGCTACTAATTTGTGCCTGCATTCACTAAGCACTGAAACTTCTGCAAATTTACAGTCTTTTAGATCTCCAGCTAGGTCAACATGAAGATTACTTCACACCAATAGCTATATTAAAGTAATATTGCTCTCTTTTCAGTTGTTTTACTTTCTGTTAGTAATAATTCACAACATGCTACGTACCATTAAATAAAATGACACTTTTTTCCTGGGATAAATTAAACTCTAAAAAAAAAAATATTATTACATTTGGGCATATATTCTTCCTTTTTTTTGAAGAACACCCACCCTTTTACCAAGCATGGCTTCAAAATTCCTTCCCTTTGTTGAAATAAAGCATTTTGTACAATCAGAAAGTCGCACATTCGTTTAACGTAACTGATGTGTCCATGAAACCAAGATCTTTTATTTATACTGGGGATAATGCAGAGGTAATGAAAGCAGAATTGGACCTAAGAGGTTTTCTGTTTCAATTATAAAACAATGCGGGTAAGAGACTTGGAATTGACAGCAATAGAAGAAAGGGAATATTGTGTTCATGCCTTCAATCAGCTTTATTAGGTCCTTAAAGGGAAAATTATGTGAAAGACAGAGGAAGAAAACAACAAACTAAGCAAGATCCCAATTTCAGTATAATTTGGAGAAAATAACTGATTTAGGTTGGTTGTCTTGCCAGAGTGAATGACTCAAGGCTTCCAAACAAGAAATGGAAACCAGAAGGATAGCAAAAGCCTGAAAGAACAAATTGAGAAGATATGATTGACTGTAATGTTTCAAAATCAACTGCTGCAAAGATGAGCTTGGGCTGTTGCCCAGAATACAATTGAATGGTGATGTTCATTTAGACTCTTAATGCTAAAACGAAATAAGATGTAGATGTGTTTCTGCTAGAGATTGACTTGTTCTTTCCAGTGTCTCTAGCTAGGGATATGATGTCACGTCCTCTCTCTGCTATCACACAGTGCAGTGATTGCTGCTGCTGTTCCATGATTTTTCTGAACACCACTTTTCTGAAGGAAGGCCAGAAGCTGGGTGATAATATCTTTCAAATACGAAACGTTATCACCATTCATTAGTTGACTTTGGAAAACTTTATACACTGCGTGCAGAAAGTCTTAAATCAGGGTTACTGACTAAAGAGAAGGCAAGAGTAAGATTGTTGTGTATGTACCTTCTGACTGACAAACGCATGCAAGCTTTTGTTACAACCACTGTAATCTTTTAAAATTAAGGAAACAGCTCATTCTGCAAATATTGAAAATGATTGTGTCTTTAATGGGCACAATTTTTTAAGCATTATTTGGAAAAGTTGGAGGCAGCTGCTTGTCCTCCAGCACAGGCACAGAAGGTTGTAAAAAAGACTACACTTTATGCAAAAAATTAGGCAGTTGAAATTAGGCAGCGATGAGATGAGATTGTCTTGTACTTCCTCCTTTCCTTTATTTCTTTCATCTCACTGTCTGTGCTTACTAACCTTTCTTCTGTTTCTTTTTCGTATGAGGAAGAAGAAGAAAAAACAACTAAACCACAGTTCATAATTAAATACTGAGCTGGTTCTTACCATGTTTACTGAATTACATATTGCATATATGTGTATCCTCAAAGTTTTCCTGTGTTTTTAGATTTCTAAACTTAATGTGTTCCATAGGAATAGACCTTAACTCCTTCCTGTCTGTTTTTCATTATTTGCCTTCACAGAGAGGAGGAGTAAAGCAGGGAAACCCAGTTACAGAGCCCTTCAAATTTTAGGGACTCATAGAACCATGAATATAGATGCTGCGTTCTTTGGATTCTTCTGGTTCACAGTAGAGGTTCCTCCAGGAGAAAATCTTCAGTACTGACCTTACAGCTGCAGTAAGCAAACCAGCTTGACATGACATGCACAGTGATATCTTTGCACAGGTATCTTTGCCTTGGAGTGGCTTTAAACCAGAAAACACAAGGGAGGAGAGTTCCCAAAGCTCTGAGGGAGTGCTGGATGGGGCTGACAATCAAAGCGCCTGGGGTGACGTGAACAAGGAGGAACACAAAGTGAACAAAACAGGGTTTAAGTGGCATCAGCTCAAGTATTTGCATGCAAGCAAGGAAGCCTCTCCAAAGTGACTGCACACTAAGGTATGGCAGCATGGGGTGTGAACGCAAGGTGTTAGAGATCTGTGTGTAGCTGCAGGGCTGGGATCTTTTGGGGATCCAAAAGATGCAGTGGATGGCTCACATGACTGGAGTGCTGCAGTGAAGAGATACAGACACTTTATGAACCAAGGGCTGGGAAGACAGAGAGAGTGAGTTGCCCTTAATGGGAGAGAGCAGCTGGAGTAGATGGAGCTCTGCCTGAGGGGGAATGATGAGATATTATGGGTAAGCTTTAAAGAACAGACCAGTACTGGTGACTTTGGAGTGGGTGAGGAAAGGTACTCTGCTGGACCTCATACTCACAAATGAGGAAAGCCTTACTGGGGATATGGTGGTCAAAAGGAGCCTTGGCTGTTGTGACTGGGAGATGGTGGAGTTCAGGACCTTGAGAAGAGAGAGCATGGCAAAAAGCAAGATCACAACAAGATCAGGATCTGGAGGACAGACTGATCTGAGAACAGACAGAACTGTGGCCTTGTCAGGGATCTGCTTGGAAAAGTCCCATGGTATAATGTTCTGGAGGG
>JANHFX010023123.1:31427-41477 GCA_027560015.1 Chloroceryle amazona | reverse complement strand
GTGAAAATAGAGTTGGCAGTATGGTAATGATACATTGTTTATACATGCAGAAGTAATTTCTTTTTTTCTTCAATAGAGCACTTGGCTTCTACAAAGGAATATTTCCTCCCATCTTGGCTGAGACACCCAAAAGGGCAGTGAAGGTAAAAACTCCATACTTCCTCCTTTAAAAATATGAGGAGGGACAGTGACAACTGTAAAACCTTTTCTTTCTCCCCCACCGATTGACATTAGAATCTTAAGCTTATTTGGCATATTTATCCTCTTGATTTTTGCTAGGAGGAAACTTTCCTGTTGATAACACAATAAAAACTGGGCTTGATTAAGTTGGATAAAAGCTCTTAAATGCTGTGTATGTATGTTAGTGGAAAACAAAATACAGTTATTTTATATAATCTAAATTAATAGAATGCTTTAAGTGATATTTTAGCCTCATAATTACCTCTGGCTTAGACATTTTGTTTTACTGAAAATGCCTAGCATCTTGCAACACAACTAAAATAGCTTAATAAATTCACACAAGAAGCCACTCATAAGAAACACTTATTCAGTATCTTGAAGTAATAGATCTATAGGTTTGAAGTGCTGCTCTGAGTTTTCTTGTACTCCAAAGAGCGCTCTACTCCATACTCTCACCTTTTTACGTGTTGAACATAGTAATGGGTACAACTCTTCATCGTGCAAAGAACATAGTACTCCAGCTCTCTTACAGCTGTAACAGATGCTAGCCTATCAAAGGATATTTGCTGTCAAATGTTGATCGGATTTTCTTCTATTATCCTTTATGTTGATTTGTAGAATGTTATTTTAGTAACTTTCCTAAGCAAAATATATCAATACCTCTTTTTTTTCCAGTTAAATCATGCAACCCTTTTAATTAAAACCTAGCAATTAAGCACTTCATCTTAAAGTTCTAAATCTATCAAAACATCCATCGTGTTATGAGCAAATGTTTCTTTGTCTTCTTTTACTTAAGAACTTTGAACTTTCCTGTAGTTGCATCAAAAGTATCTAAATGCAGTTGTTATATGGGATGTCTTGATTTTCCTTTCTTTCTAAAGAGGCTGCATATGATTGTGATCCTTAGTCTGCAATCAATCATTCACATTCCAATACCTTTACAGAGGAATAATATTTGTATAAAGTGACAGGATGTGACCTTGTAACAGAATCCTAAAGGAGTTCTGATAATGTCATCTTCTTGTTTGCATTAGCATTTTACATGCAAATGACATGTGTCACCTAGCTCAAAATTATTTCATACAACTCAGAAAGCTAAAGTACTGTTTAGCAACCAAGTAGCAGTGAGGAAGAGATGGATATTTAGAAGATTCTGAATAATTCCTTTCCTTCGGACTGTGATGTTTCCCCTGTCTCCATTTCATTTCATTTGAAACAGGTCAAAGTCACTCTGATCATGCTTTTTAGATTCCAGCATATATTTAGTTAAAACACAAACCAAGGTTTGATTTCTCTCCTATCAACCTGAGCCATGTGAAAAATCTTGAGTCACTTTCTCCTATTCAAATTTATTAAATTAGCTCAAACCCCATAATATTCCATATAACTATAGAAAGATTGAATCATAGAAAGATGTACGTTGGGAGGGATCTCTAGAGCTCATCTGGGAATCCTCCTGCTCAAATCAGGGCTGACTTCATGGTTAGATGAGGTTGTTTGGATGCCTTGTCTAGTCAAGTTCTGAAAATCCTTAAGGATGGAGACTGCAGCCTCCCTGTGCTTCTGCTCCAGTACTTTATAGCTTTCACTAGGAAGAATTTTGCCTTATATCCAGTCCAAATTCCCCTGTAACAACTTCAGGCTATTGCCTCTTGTGCTCCTGTTGAGAAATTCTGCCACCTGTATGACTTCTAGATGGTGGAAGCCATGAGTTAGATCCCCTTAGCCTTCTTATCTCCAGGCTAAACAGACTCAGTTCTCCCAGCCTCTTGGACATCATAAGCTCACAGCTCCTTAAATATCTTCTTGGTGCTCCCTTAGTGTGATGCTTTCTACCTCATTCTTGGGCATTTATGTAAGAGCTTAGTAGTGTTTTTGCAACCATGAGATACAGATTTAAATGCTAAACATGATTTTTAATTAAACCATTTAATTCTTTAATTCCTTACATTATTCCTTTAAGTTTTATGCTGTTCCTTGAAGATCAGGAGGACTCTGAGTTACCTCGAGACATCAGCTATATTCTACAGTAGAAAAATTGACAGAATAGGGCAGGACAGTAATGTCCTTATAAGAACCTGGATGCTGAAGCAATTCAGTGTGAGATGTTTTATGCCAGAAAAATTTCTAGCATCTGAAGCTGAGTTTGTACCTGGGCTTTCACCTGAAAGAAATCCAATTTGTCTCAAATTTCCACTAACCTTGTTTGGACATGACCCCAATGGAGAAGTCACTGCTCGCTTTGGCTCAGTCTCCACCTTTTATTCTACTAATAGTTGTCCTCAAAAGGCAGAGAGGCAAATTCTTGGTTCCAGAAGCCTTGGTTTGTATTTATAATGAACATTTCTGAAAATTTCTAGTTATAGTGTGTTTTATATCTCATAAAAGTGTCTAGAGAATGGCCAAGGGAGATTTTATCCTAAAAAGAAATGTACTTGTGCTACTGGAATACTGTATTTCTCTAGTGTGGTTATTTACAAGTAAAAATAAAGCTACTAAAACAAAGTTATTTAGCCCCAGTTATTCAGCTAAGTGTTGAAGATACAGCTTCACTTTTAGTCAACTACATGCTCCTGACTGTCTTGCTATTTCTTTTTGTCTCTCTCTTTATTTCCCTTCTAAAAAAGAAAGCTGGTATTTCTGGAAGACGAAAAGTCAAAGTTTATAACTTTATGTTAGATTGAACTTGGAGGAAAGAAGTGGTGATGCCAATAAAATGGCTAACAGATGAACTTTTGGGGCAAATTTATGCTGTTCATGTGTTCCCAGACATCTTGTTTCAAGCATATATTTTTACCTTAGAGTTATTGAGACATCTGGTAAGTACTTTGACTATTTTCTGTGTAACTTGAATTCAAGTGTATCTTTGCCAGATGGACAATATTGATTATTATAGACAAAAATAGCATGTTTTAAATACATTTATTCAGAGATTTATTTTTTTGTGCAAGGATATTAATTTAATACAAGAAAAAGAAAAAATACGTTGTGTTTTTAAAAGCATTTTGGGTGGATATACATGATAGAAATCCATATGATATAGATAGATACTTTTTAGCAAAATTGTCTGTATACAAACCACTTTAGTGCACCCAGCAACATTTTTATTGAGTTATATTGCTATTGATCTGTTTTCTTTAAAAAAAAAAATATATATAAAGCATAGCTATTATTAAGTTGGTATTTTATTTATGATTCTAGGAAGTAATTGATTTTTAAGGTAATGTTTTTAAGACCAAAAAAATTGCTAGGTAATGTATTTCTGCCTTTATTACAACCATTTTACAGATCTGTAACACTATGGAAAACATTAAGGAATACCAAAAATTCCATTAAAGGTTAGAAGGGTAACAATGAGTAGAAAGATGTTGGAGAGAGAATAAAGCAAACTTTATCACAATAAGAAATTAATTTCGATCAGTGAAGTAATTCACCCACCCACAACTGACACTTTCTCAGAGACTTGTAAAGTTTTACATATAAAATATCTTCAGTTAGCCAAAAAGATGGACCTACAGTCTAAGTAACACTTCTATCTTTTCTGATTATTGGCAAGGCAAGTCCAACAATTTTAAACACATTTGCAGGATGTTTTCAAGAGAAGTGTTCAATCTGTACGCTCTTTTGAGGGCAGTTAAAATCTGGGCTCTGATTCTAGGAACTTTTGTGCAAAATGAGATAATAATCCCTACTGAGGATAAAAAAAACAGTATCTTTTCATGGGCCAGAGTCTCAATCCTTCAATTTTCAGAATTTAACATCCTAATTTTGTATTATATATACATATTTCCTCCTTCTTTAAATGTGGTGGCATTATTAAAACATTATCTCTCAGTTCTCTGATACTTTGGGTCTGATTCAAGTGACAGTTCATTGGAAGCAAATCTTAATTGAAAAACGTTGTTGACTTTGCCATAGGACAGAGGTCTAAAGAAGTTAAAATGACAGTGGTGTTCCATGTGGTGCTTATCACCCACGTTTCTTTACACGTGGTTCATCAAAAAGCTGTTTGTTCTGATAGGTCTGTGCTAACTGAACCCTGAGGGTCTGAGCTTGTCTTCTTTGGCTGAGACCCAGCACAGGTCACCCAGTCTTTTTGCTTGGTCTGAGTAACTCCATTCCCTTATGTTTCTTACTATTCATTGACCTCATTTCCCATTGCCTTCCTCTCCTGATGCAATGGGTTGATTATCACCTGCATGGGCAGGTGCTCTGTGGAGGGATCACAGCCTCGTGTGTGCAAGCAAAATGCACAGAGCATCCCACCTTCATTTGAATCAGCTTGTTCTAAACTGATCAAGCGTTACAGGTCAACTTTGGGAAGTAGCCTGGAAAGTCAGAGAGTTTAGTTATTTAATTTTGCTATACAGCTTGTGCTCTAGTAGATATCCACCTGTGCTGATGCAGTCTTGGTGAAGCTGTGACAGGTTTTTGTTGTTCAGTCCCATCATACTGGACGTGCTGTGTAAAACCACTTTCCTGGTGCTTGCAAAGTCATGAATACTTCTTGGAGAGATTACAGGACTCAAACTGTAGTTATAGGCCTTGTATTGTTCCATGTGTGAAAACTATGTGGAATAAAACCTCCAATATCTTTGATTTTACCTGCAGTTTGGATATTTACTCTTTATAACCTACAAGATTTTCTGCTGTCCTCATTCCTTCTGCTAGATCATTTTCACTGCCTCTGAACTGTCATGTCATGTGTCATCAACATGAACTGATTTTACAGTGGCTTCAGCAACATATTTGCAGAATAGGAATTTGAAACAATGTAGGGTTTGGGGAGATTTGCTGTACACAGAAGCACTGGACCAGAAATCATCTCTTAGGTCAGCAAGTCTAGTCCCCTGCTGCTCTGTAATCTCCTTCATAAATTTACCAGACTCTCCCTTACCACAGATTAATATTTTTTTCCCTGTTATTCTTATTGTAAGACTGTTTCAGGACCCCTTTTCTTTGGTTATAAGAAAGCTTTATCAGCTCTCAAGCTACTCTCTCCTTAGGAGTAGTTTTTACTTGTATGCCAAATTACTCTGTGACATATCTTTACTTATATTTCATTCTCTTGCATCCTCTCTTTTGCTAGACTAAACAAGGCAAGCATTTATTCTTCTTTAGTCTTCATGCTTAAAAAAATATCTTAAGTTCTCCTTATGGTCCTGGTAACCCTGTTTTAAATATGCTGTAGTGTGAGTTCATCTTTCCTGAACAAGGATTGTGTGCTGTATATCAGAAGGCATCTTACCAATAATTTGTAAAATGCCACAAATACTCCTTCTTTTCAGTATACCTTGACTGATGCATCTTAGACTTTGTGTCCACAAACAGGGAAAAAAGGAAAAAAGCAGTGAGTCTGTCTGCCTATGACAATGGGAAGGACAGTCAGGATTATTCTCAACTCTTCTTGGAAGAAAAAAATCCATTCATTTATCCTGCTTTGATTTTTAGAAGTTTTCACAAAAGATGTTCTGAAATTTAATGGACTTGGGTGGCAAGAAACATTAGGCTGCAAAGCAAACCATAGCACAGTTATCTTTCTCCATGTTGATGCAGAACAAAAAGAGCTGCTCATTTCTTTCTGGAAGTTCAAAGATCTGAGAGTACAGCTTTCAAAACTCATCCTCTAAGAACTGCAGATGCTCAGAGCTTCTGAGCAGCACTGGCTGAAGGCAAACAATTTGGTGAAAGATTTATTTGTAAAGAGCAAAAACTAGAAGAAATGTGTCTGTTGACTGGAAAAGTTTGTAAAAAATAAAAGCGCAGATTTTCCATCTTCAAAATCTACCAAAAAAATCTGCATCTCTCTGCTGAGAAGTGGATTAGTATCTGAGAAATGTGGAACTGATTACACTACATTACATTAAAGATGTGAGCGTGATTTCTTGGGATAAATGATAATATCTGCTACTGCACTTATACTGCATTTCATTTTAATTATATGAAAGTTTAATGCCAGAAGAAAAGTTTATAAATTAAAAACATGAACCACGTGTTGTAAGCAAACTTAAACCATTATTGTCACTGCATTTATGCTGATAGTGAAGGTCCAGTGTTGGTTTTACTGATGTGCATAAGTAGCTCACGATTTTTTTCAACACAATTTCAGTCTAACTTTTGTTTACAGTTTTTCACCTTTGAACAGTACAAGAAACTGCTAGGATATGCATCATTACCACCAGGACTGGTACGTATGAATGCAGGATTTCATGTTCTAAATTCACATGGGTATAATAAACAGTCCTATCTCTTTCCTCCCAAAGAAGGAGCCCAAAATTAAAGGGCGCAGTTCAACAAAATTGTTTTCAAACTTGTCCCTTGAAAACGTTGATAACAGAATTTATCAAAATTATAGTTCTGTTAATTTTTATATCAAATATCTCCAAAGTCATTCCCTACAATGTCATAACATTTGTTAACGTGGATAGCAACAATCGTCACAAGGAAGCCTGGATGCAGCTTGTCATTCTTGCTAAAAAAAATAACAGCAACAACAACAAAATAACATTATCTATATTTATTCATGTGTAGGATAGTGACCAGTGTGATACCTCAAAGTGCTGTCCTGCAAGGCACGGTGCAACTATAACAAACATACAGACCTCAGTCTTTTCCTGAAGACTTTATAACATTGTGCCCCCCATTCCTATAGAAACCTTTCCAGGATTGGTATTTACTTAGGAGAACTTTTCTTCTCCTTGTGCAATTTGCTTGAGTCCTGCACTATTTTAATTGCTTACATTTCTTTTGGTTTTAAGTTAATATCTTACTCTTACCTTCTTAGTGCACAGTGCAGAGTTGGTTTTGTGTCTGGTGCTGCATAACTGCATTTATGTTTGTATTTTTCTTTAGACCCCACCCAAAGATAACACGAGGGCATTGTTTTTCCATGTTTTCATAATAAATTGGTACCATAATTTTTCTTCCATCTGGAAAGAGAATTCATTGACAGTGCTATGACATTTTCTGCTTTATTTTTTCAAATGTGGTTTATGGCTATTGTCATGTTGTCTTCACGAACTGTCAGCATCTATTTTTTTAGTAATAGAACACTGCTGCATTACTGTAATCTCCCAGTTTGCATTGTATCAGTCAGTTTCATAATTTTACTCCTTCATTTTTAATTCTCATTTTAACTTTCCTAGGCATTTGCAGTTGCTGGCTTGGGATCGGGGTTGACAGAGGCAGTTGTGGTTAACCCTTTTGAAGTAGTAAAGGTTACCTTGCAGACAAATAGAAATGCCTTCACAGAGGTAAGAGAATTGCTCCATTCTTCCTTTTCTGCTTTATTATGCCCTTTGAAATTCATATCTGGAGCAGAATATCTCTAATATATTGGGTTTATGCAAATTCTTTTCCCACATGCTTAACAGAAATGGAGAAAGTCCGTTGTGTTCTGCACAATGGACTTTTTTTAACCATGGGCAGCAAAGCCACTGAAACAGAGAACTAATACAGTACAGGAGTAAAAAGGTGAGGATCCTGGAAGCAGAGAGCCTGAATCAGGAGAAAGCAGTGTGGGAGAAGATATCTCACTCAGGAAGGTGATAGGAAAATATTATGGGCTACTACTGCTCCAGCAAAAGTAAACTAAGCAGATATTCTGCATCTTTCTGCCTCACAATTGTGAAGATACAATTAAACTACATGAATAAAACCTCTAGTTTGGAATGTAAATACACCAATATTATATTTTGAGCAAATTAGTTCCTGTAAATGTGCAAGAGAGCAACATATCCTTTTGATACATATATTTTTTTTTCTCTATTGCAAACTTTGTCACGAAGTCTGGAGTGTTTAGTTAGTAGTAAATTTTATGCAATTATTTACAGCAAGATTTCTGGTCACCTTCAGAATACTTAATAATCACAGTGTTGCTGTTCAAAACCATTCAAAGTTGCTTTGTGTTAGGTGAATTTGTCTTGGAATTTCAGATTTTTGCTGTAGATCAGGAAAACTCCAGTGACTTCATTAGTATGATCTCAAGTTCTCATTAAGAATATGTTCAAGAATATTTCACAGTAAAACATGGAAACTCAAGCCTGTTGCAAGAAGCTTATGGATGTTATATTACCATGCACTGTTCTAAAACGTTTAAGTAACATAGGTACCTACCCCACTGCGTAGCTCTCATACTATATGATGAAACCTAATGCAGTTCACATATTTCTTTGACTATTGTACTGATATAATATCTTGTTTAAAAGGAACAAGGAAGAGCCTGAACGCATACACCCACACCCAGTCTCCTGCACACCCCCAAAGCAAATACTCACACACTGTGGTGACAGCTGAATTATTCTGTGGTACCAGATCATCTTTCGAGGGTTGATAGGATTAAAGTGGAAGGCCCCTATAAATCATGTATCAGCACTTCTATAATGTAGATTGATAAAATAATGGTGACTTTTTGTTAAGGTAAACTGCTAGAAGGTCCAACACCTTGGTATTTGGTTTTCTATTTTTTTTTTTCTCTAGCCATGGATAACTCCCCAGCTATAGAAGGTGGTGTAGTAATAAAATATTATTTTTTAAAGATCTAGTCCTCATTTTCTGTGCATGTTAAAGGGTATTCTTGCTAGTATCTGGACCATATTCCATGTTAGGTATCTACATTTTAGAACAGATTGTGATTCGAAGCCCTGGGGGTAGTTAGAAAAGTAAACCATAGTAAAGTGTATGCAGAGCATAACATTAGTTACAAAATAAGTAAAACCAAAATGAAACTTAGTACTAAAGACTAAATAACTGATCTGCTGCGTCAGCTGTGCTAGGCATCATTTGGCTGATGCTGTTGATCTACCACAATGATATTTTGAAATGGAAAGCTATTAAACAAATAAGCATATTGAAATTAGTATTTTCATGTTTGAGACTCCTCCTGGAAGTCATGTTTTGCCTTTCTGATTCAGTATTTGGTTACCCAGAGCTGGCTTTATGCTTTGGAAAAAGCCAAAGTCAAGTCAACAACTTTTTGTAAGGAACTTTTCTATAATTTTACTGAAGAGAAATCTAAAATGTTCAGAAGGGAAGCACCTGATTCTGAGCATCACAGTATATTGAAAATCAGCTCGAATGTGTATGTAGGCAGGTGGATCCTGCCTGAGGAACTGATCATCTTCTAAGTGGATTCTGAGGAAGTTTTTTCCTTTCTGCTTTTTGATAAATAGAAGTTGGCTGACTAAAATGATTTCTATGCCTGTTGGGAATTATTTTCAAGATGGGATTTCTAAAGTCAATTTCCTAAATATATAACTGGGAATTTAAATGGGTGCTCTGATTTGCAAAATCTACCTACGCTTTTTTAAGTCAAATAATTCATTAGGAGGACAAAACAGGGTTTCCAGTTCAAAGCCACATGTTGCTCTACAAAATCTATTTTTTTTATTTATTATTTTAAGAACTTTTACTTTGCTTTAGGGATCTTAAGTCCTTTACAGTACTCAAGTCACGATTTCATCTTCTTTATGCAATCAGAAAAATGAGGAATCTTTTTTTTTTTTGTAATGCAAGTTGTGATTTTTACATGATTGCAGGAAAGGGAAAATAACAAATATGTTGGGAATTAAGATCAAATGACAAGAATTGGCAACACTGTTTGTCAACAGGATTGAAATAGTGCTATGGTTATTGTTTTCTTTTTTGTAAAGCTGATCTCTTCCTTCTTTTGCTTAACTTGTGTAGCAACCATCTAGCTTTGTCCAAGCTCGACAGATCATTAAAACTGATGGTCTGGGGTTCCAAGGACTCAACAAAGGTCTTACTGCAACACTGGGCCGTCACGGAGTTTTTAACATGGTTTACTTTGGATTCTACTTCAATGTGAAAAACATCCTTCCAGTCAATAAAGTAAGTTCTTCGTACAATGCA
>JANHFX010023123.1:0-20000 GCA_027560015.1 Chloroceryle amazona | reverse complement strand
CTTCTCCAACTGGAAATTTCTTTATATTGATATACCTTGGGAAATGTTCCCTTCTTTACTTCATACAGTAATTACAGCCTGGTTACAGAAGGGCTGTGCTAACAGCAAAGATACTTTACCGCATTCAAGCTGAAATTTTATACTGTTATCAGTTCCAGCAGGTAATGCCATTTCATCAGATCCAAACTTGCCTCTGGATTCATAGCCAGGTACTGGCCCAGGAAGATTATATTTATCTCAATCCTATCATCTTCTGCTTTAGATACAGAAAACAAACACCTGAAAACCTTTCTTGACTCTTACCTGGAAGCATTTTCATCATCCTGGTGATGACTTTTTGTCATTCCACTATTCAAGTTGCTCTTAGATGGGCAAATCTAATTCTGAAGCAAGACACAAATATACACATATTCACTTGTAAAAGAACAAAGGAAAACATTGAGCTTGAAAACGATGTTAGGAAAAATCACACTGAGGGTGATTTTAACATACAAGCTTTTCACATCAACTTTATGTTCTAATATTAAGTAAAATTGGTGTGATTTAAGAATTGGTGACTTTTTAATGAATTATGGAATTAGTGGAAGTATCCATTTTGCAAGTAAGTCTTTGACATGTCCTTCTTTAGGTTACACAGTACCAATTCTCTACAAAATCTTGAAAATACTGAATTTTATATGTATATTTTTTTCTTCCAGGTGGTGCAGTGATGCTTTTGGTTTATGAATACGTTTATGCATGGCTTCAGGACACAGCTGATCACAAGTAGTGCTTCTGAAAATGTACATCTTAAAATTACATGCATTCTAAAATACACTTCAATAAAGTAAAAATGATTATCATCCTTTATGGAGTTAATGCCCTCATATTACACTGAAGTTAGTACAGTTCAAAACAAATTTGGTCTTCAGGTCCTGATTCAAGAAAAATGATAGGCACATGCTTTTCTGTAAGCACATAAGTAAACAGTACAGTTGATACTTGTAATTGTTTTACTGGATCAAGAGGAAATATAAAGAACAAGTTAGTTTTTGAAGGAAAAACTGAAAATTCTGGACACTGAATTATACTATGTAGTCAATAAACTTAAAAAAAAAAATCAGTTGAAAGGGCAACGTAATAAATTTCAGGGGATTTTGAAGAATAAAATGGAATAATCCTGTGGGGCCATACTAAGGTAGTGTAAACTAACAGCTCCATTGATTCCAGGTTAAGAACATGACCCATACTCTGCAAACTCTTGCATCAGTCTTGGGTCCAGTTTCAATTCAGTGCAGTACAATTTCAACACTGATAAACAAACTTCTTAAGTTGTTGGGAGTTAGGACAGAAAAAGGACAGCACGACTAGCCACAGCCTTAAAAACACACATACTGCTATTAAATGTCCTACTTGTTCCTGGCCATATACGTTGTATAAATCTCATTCACGTCACAAAATAGACTCAAAATAATTCTTCTGAATCGAGTTACATAAAAGTGTCAAACAGCTGTGGGAGTCACAGAAGAAAATAGTAAATAAATGACCAGGAAAAAAAATACTTTTAGGTATAAGAGATTTTATTGTGATGTTTTATTCACCTTCTTAAAGAGCTGTCCTGGGACAAAAATGCTCAATGCACTTTGACTGTCCCTTTAGCCTTTCATTACCATCAGGGGTTGGAGAAACAAAGTTCTAGACCAGATAGCACATATGTAGTCAGAAATAGCTGGCATACACCTCAAAGAAATGCACCTTTTTATAGATAAAGAAGGTTGCTCTAAAGCTAAAATTGTTGCTTTTCCCAGTCAGTGTAAATATAAATCATATTCCAGTGATGTATTTCTGTCTTTACTGGCCATCCAAAGTAGTTTGTGAATACAGTCATCCCTGCTATGCTAACAGAAGACTTTAAATGTTCTTCCTCCTAAGGTGGTACAAACCTTTTCCTCAGCAATCCTGAAAAAATATCTTCCCAGTCTGTTACTTGCGAATGAGAGTTCACATGTGAAATCTTGTCTCGTGAGTGGTTTTAATCCACTAGAAAAGCGACAAAAAGCTAAAAATAGAAATGCATTCTCAGCACTTGCAAGGATGCTTGTGCTGACATGCTCAATAAACTCTCTTTTGGCTAGATTTGACAACAGTGGCTTCTCATACCTATGCCACTTCGTAGCTGAAATCAATAAAATTAGCTCTGTTCTGGTTTATCCTTTCAAGACAAATGTTCCTTTTTCTTGCATTTCATTATTGGAACTTAGCCAAAGGGAAGACACTACTAAGGTCATTTTGAAAACTAAAAGCAAAATGGTTTAGAATTAGTCTTTTATTAATTTAGAGCATTCAAAATATAAAAATAAAAGGCTTTAAACATCCTGTATATACATATATAGCCCTTGGTTTTACATCCTTTCCAACATGATTTTATTTCAGTTAACAGCT
Organism: Chloroceryle amazona; assembly: GCA_027560015.1. NCBI lineage: Eukaryota > Metazoa > Chordata > Aves > Coraciiformes > Cerylidae > Chloroceryle > Chloroceryle amazona. Next base: position 17,579 of record JANHFX010023123.1, on the reverse strand, counting down.
CAGCCTGATCTTTGATAAAAAAAAAGAGAACCATTAGAAAGCAGAAAACACAGCATTGCTTTGGAAAACAAACCCATGAACGTGCCAGACCAATCCCACATCGCTCCTGGTTCCGTACGGTGTCTGGTTCAGTTTTGCACTGGAGGCACCTGTACCAGGACCATGCCAACACAGTGGGGCTGTCACAGAAGGGAGAATTAGGCTTCACTGATTTCTTTGAAAACATTTGACACTCTGGGAATGGAGCGTAGGCTTTTCAGAATGAAAACTGACATCCTGCACTCGCATGGACTCCATAGTTCCCAAATTAACGCGTTCACCTCAGTGGGTTCACTCCAGGTTTTATACCCCTGCTCCTGACAGCGACAGCCAACCCTGGTTTATTATTTAAAAAATAAATAATAATAATCCCTCTTGCTCCTGTGGTTATTGTGAAGTGCCTTAAAGTTGTGCGACTAGTAAGTTAACATGTCGTGTTTCTCAATTTACCCATGAATATCAGCAGGGGAAAAATTAAAGCAAAGGATTATGCTGCATTGTAGGTTTACATTTGAAAAAAAAAATATATATATATTATTACAGAAGTTCACACTGAAAAATTCATCACAGGCAGTTCAAGGTCAGGTACCTTTGCTCCCTCTGAACACCACTTTCTGCACACAGCCCCACTGACTTTCCACTTGGGGGTAAGGTATTCGATACAGCAGGCAGATGTGCAAAGAGCTGCACCTAAACAAGTACACACCAGAAATGGTTCCTGATGGTGTGTTCCCACATGAGGAATAATTAACATCATGGCTTGACCTTGCTTTATAAATTACACCAGTTTAGCTGCAGACAAGATCATGCAAACAACGGCTACAAGCTGAGGATCTGTCTCTCCAAGTGTCTCCGAAAACATGCTAATGCCTCATGGGAATGTCAGAAAAGATGACTTTTATTCCAGAAATGACCTCTCGGTGCTTGGGAAAATTTTGCAATCTTTTAATATAGGCACACTTGTGAATTTCTTGGAGCTCAAAAAGTTGTGCTATGAAAGGCTTTAAATTGTTTTCAGGTTTTTTTTCCTTTGATGCACCTTGTTTGTGCTGTATGGGTAACAATAGATAGATTTACTCAATAATGCTATAATCCAGTAAAACAACTAGGTTGAAAGCTAAAATCCCATTGCCAACTTAATCATTTATTGACTCGTGATCTTTTTCTTCTCTTTTTTTTTCCTCTATTTTATTTTTAGTGAAGAGCTTGTCTAGAAGGAAACCATTTATTTTTCACAGCATCAAGGCTCGCTTTATTTCAGCTACAACTGCACCAAGGCAGAAACATCTGTCACATTACTAATGGTGTGGCAGAGTGGAGATGCCCACGTGCACACATCACCTTTAGTGGTTCCAAAGAAACATTCTTTAAAAACTGTTCTGTTGAATAACAAGGGTTTCAGCAGCTTGTTTAAGCTACACAGCTACTGAATACCTTTGAAGCTGAGGAATATGGGATCACATCCGAGATCAGATCTTGCTTTCCTTAGGGCCACAATAAAATACCTGTGTTCTTTATAGAAATACAGTTCCTTTAACTATTTCTTAATGTAAAAAGCAAGGGTGGCAGCAGTCATTTGGTACCACCTATATTTCATACTGTACATAGGTACTGCCTACTCAGATTATGAGGAGAATTTACCCACAGCCATCGCAGTAATGAAAGCTGAAAATCCACAAAGAGAGGACTGTATTTTAAGAGGGGACTGTATTTTAAGAGGGGACTGCATTTTACCTTCCCAGTAAGCGACTGTTTAATTTGCAGACAAAGCAATATTTGAAGTATGAAGTTTTCTCCTCTGCTTTATCTCTAGTGTAATTTAAGTTATTGCACGCTTATAAACATACACACTACAGTAATATTCTGTGAAGGATATGAAATATCACACCAGGCTTCATTGGTTTTTTCCATGTTCATATTCTGAACATACCTACAGCATGTAAAAGCATCCTGGAATAACAGTCAGAACTTTATTATTGCCCAAGGAAAACAGGTAAATTTTCAAAGCTCAGAACGTTAGCTCTTTTGGGATTAAAGTTTAAAACAAAATAACTGGCACAGAGTATTTGCCACTGGATACAAGAATGCAGAAAGGGAATTTGTTAATATGAAATAATATCTGTGTTTGTAGCACCACCACCAGTATACCTATAAGGGAAAAAAATGCTTCAGAACAACAACGTAATCTTTACCAAGAGCCATATTTTACATTCATTAAAGCAGAAATTAAAGACAACTTCCTCTTAAAGAGATTACAACATCATCTTGGGGCCAAAAATGCTGGACACGAGTGAGCTGGCAATAAAGATACAATTTTGTTTCTCAGTGAGGTTGTTGACTGACATGGCTTTGTAAGCATCTCTGCATAGGCTGCACATTAATGGCATTTTCCTCTGTAGTTTTCAGTTTTGTTTGGCTATTTTTCTACCCATTTCTGTTTGTACACAACACAAATGTGGGGTTTCATGAATGTGGGAGACTGAGTATAGCTGGGAAGAGTTACTTGGCTGGATTTCTGCCTTTTAATCTTCTGCTAACAAAAACTGTTTCGTGAAATGTTGAAACCTCCACTGCAGGCACAAAATACATGATGAAAAAAAAAAACAACTTACCTAAACCTCATCACCTGAAGCTATCACCGCACCATGCAAAGACACAGAAAATAGCTAGAAAATCACCTTTTTAACTTAAAAAAAAAAAAAAAAGGTAGAAAGAAATGTACTGGAAGGTGAAAACAAATGCTGTCAAAAGCCTATATTTACAAGTGGATGAAAACACAAAGGTATTATTACTGCCTGATGATGGCCACATGCCAGAAGAATCTGAGAGATGCCTTATTGCCTTGGTTCTGTGGTCGGTTACCAAAACCCAACAATACAAACAAAAAAGTGATCTCTTAATAGCAGTGGATTGTCTAACCTCATTGATGAAAGGGTTGTTCTCCAGGCAACTGGCAAACACCTCCCATTTGGCCGATTTTGCTGACTCAAGGCATAGTAGAATTTGCTGTGGGGATTTTTCTTTATTGATTTTTACACAAATCTTAATAACAATTGCACATTTAGAAAGTCTGTGATGATTAAGAATAAATATGTGTGGTTTGACCAGGAGAGAGGAGGACAAGGCTTCACGAGCCCTTTGAGGGACGCAAGGTCTTTACTTAAAGAACACACCACCACACTTCTTTCAGTTTCTGCTCTTGCCTTCAGCTCTTTCAATCCCAAAAGCCTTTCAGGAAACAAGTCATGAGGAGAAACGCCAGGTACCACTGGCACAAAGACAGCAGTCTGGGAGCCAGGCTCGGGGGATGACCAGACCAGGCTTGTGGTGGGTCCTGGACAGGCTCCTGCATCAGAGAGCGGAGGCTGTGACAGAGTGGCTGCCCTCCCTGGCCGTCTGCATGCCCTTGAACGCCAGTGAGGCTGGGATGTCACAGCTGTGAGGGGACAGCGGGGTGCCTCCAGTGTGCTGCCAGCCGTGGCTGGCCATGTAGCTGGACGGGGCAGCGCTGTACGTCATGTAGGGCGATACTTGGGCTGGTGTGGCGTAGGGAGGCATGGCTGGTGCTGACACAAAACTGCTGACAGCTGGGAGGCCATTGGGTGCCTGAAAGGAAAGGGAAAAAAGTGTTTCTGAGAGAGTAAGACAACAGTAGATCTGCCATAAAAGCAGCAGCCCTCAGATGCTGATGAGGCTTTGTACAAGAAGCAGGGCCAGTGGGGACACCGAGAGAGCCACCCATAACCACTCCCCTGGATTTCAGGGGCAGAGCGGCCCCCTCGTGCTTTTCTTTTAAGCTCAGCAACCCTACATCAACCCTGCACGCCTCTCCCAGCAGCCTGTCCCAGCCAGGGACCAGCAGTAGATGGTTAGGGAACACACACAGAGAGCAGAGCAGGAACTGACAAGCCTCCCCGGAATACGCGCCCGCCTTCCCGTAAGCTGGAGTTCATAGACTCCTTAAGCCCATGTTTGCAGCTGATCATTACATCTGAGAGCTACTGCTGGAGGTATGTGTGATGAGTTTTCCCATCTCTCGTGCTGAGCACCTTCATCCTCTTGACAATGAGTCCCATGCATTGGAGCAGGTAGGCTGTAATATTTACCCACCTTTCCCGAATTTCACGCGGGGTGTTGACCACTGTGGCCAGGCTCTGGCAGGTAATGTGTGTGACACTTTAAGCTGGACACACAGTGACCGTGGCCATACCAGACCTGAAGAAGGGTGGGCTCAACCCTGAGGTGTAGCAGGCAGGTGCAGGCACCGATCCCGAAGCAACGCTTCCCAGAGTGGAGAGGTAACAAAGAGCTGGGGGAGGTGGGAACATCTTAAGCTCTTTGGTAATTGTTTGCTTAGAGCATGAGTCAGAACTATAGCAGCAGTAGTACTGATGATGTCTTTTAAAAATATGTTTTCTAGGTACTTGGGCTATAACCTTGCACATGTTCTTTGCTCACAGCTTCTCCTGGTTTCAAAAGGGCTTCTGTGCACAAAACAATTGCAGGGCTGGGTGTTTTCCTGCGAGCTATTTTCCTAGGTCCTTCCATAGACTGGGGAGAAGGGTTTCTGTTTAAATAGAGAAGGGAGAGTCCTTCAGCCTGCCACAGTAGGATTTCACAATGAATGACTCCTTATTTAAATAAAAACTATTCAGTGGTTTATTTCACACCCTGTAAATGCTTCTCCAGCAGAACAGGTACAAAACAAGATCATTTATCTTGCTTAAGCTTTGTCTAGTGTTTATGGTTTAGGATTTGGGTTGGTATTTTTTCCCATAAACATTTCCAATCTGAATATGAAAGAACAGGTATTGACACAGTAAATCTTCTAGCATCTGCTATTTTTAATCACCTGGCAAAACCAGACCTAACCTGGATAGTACAGAGTTAAGAAATGAAACAGACTTTTGTTTCTGCTGAAACTTCATATGATGCTAACATTTCACTTGTTCAATTCCTGTCTGGATATCACCTGCCTAAATTTCCAGTATTTATAAATAACACTGGCCTCATTTCAGGCTGAGTTCCCTGCTAGTATTACTCATGGTTCCAATGGCTGGACCATCTTCTTGTTGCCACTTGGGAAACCGAGCAGTAATCCTGCTGGAGTCAATATAAACATGTACAGCAACCTAAACCAGCAGGAGACAGTGACAGGAACCCTGCCACAAGTCTCTGATAGGTATATTAATTGGTACAAAACATGCAGCTGCCGCAGCAACGTAATTGTCATTCTGAATCTATAAACTTGCTGTATTCTTTTTAAAATCTAAATATGTGACCTGACCTTCAACTCCAATTACAAGTCCCCTGCTGTGTCTCAGAATTACACTTTAGCCTCAGCTCTAAGTATCAGTGTTTGCAACAATACTAATTAATACAAACCTTAAAATAATTGAACTGTAAATTACTACGCTTCTTAAATCACATGGAAAATTATTCCACTGACTTTACTGGAAAGTAGAAAGTGTGACAGGTCCTAAAAAGCTGCTGTTCTCTGAGCTCCCTGCCTCTTTCAATGTGTAAAGTGCTTTTCAGAAGAAAGTGAAAGAATGTGCAGCTCTGTTTTTTTTTCTAAGAGCAACAAAAGGCTTTGCACAGGGGCAGTAGAGCCCCTAGAACCAGGTTGGAACAACCCAAAAGTATCCTGCAGAGAAGTACAGAAACCCAAAAGGGGTGCTGGAAGGACAAAAGATCTGGGGCAAGACTCTAAATTGCCTTGTAGCCATCAAAACAGCACAAACCTCCAACCTCTGAAGCTCAGGTGAGGTGTTTTGGACTCTGCGAGGCCACTCTGCTCCTCTAGGCTTGCCCACTCCCAAGCAGGCTGGTACCAAGCTGTGGGCTCAAGGCTGTGCCTGGAAGCCCCATTTTAAAGCAGGACTCCTCACTGTCAGTGATCTTATCTTGTGAGGCCTTGGCTGTGCTTCTGACCTAAGTTGCAGAGGAGGCAGTTATCCCTCCTCTACAGTTATCCCAGTTATCCCAGTTATCCCAGTTTCCCTGGGGAAAGCCAGAGGCCTCCTTCACCAAAGAGAAGAGAAAAATGTTTCTATATGCTGTACAGACTGCCATGCTGTAGGATGCTCTCCAACTGCTGGCACTTCTTTTGTTGTACTCAGTGCTGCAGAATACCAAGGCAAAATACTGCTTGACACAATCACTTTGCCAAGCACCACTCCCCTCCCCACCATCACAGGCCAAGGGTATATAAGTCGAGAAAGGCAACTTTTGGTCCTCAAGAACCTACTTCATGCTTTGTCCATGCAAAAAAACCCCAAAACCTGGATTTGTTGACTGGGTCTGTACATGTAAATAAAATGGACCAGGGCCAATTCTTTGGCCCCGAGCCATGCAATACCCAACCCCACAGTACACCTCCCTTCAGCCAGAAACAGGGTGTCCCTATTCACACAGCCTGTTGGGCAGGTTCCCTGGGCTGTGCCCTGCCTGATCCCATGCTGGGACAGTGTCTGGCCACAAGCTGATGAGCATCAGCTAGATCTGTGCCAGGCAATGTGCCACCTCTTTGCTGGGCCACCAATGCTCAAGTCCATGCCTCCTGCAGCTCCCACAGATAAGGCTGCCTGGGGTTTCTCAGCAACCAGAAACTGATCACTTTGCATGATTTGGGGGCAAATCTGAGCTCCTGAAGAGCTCCCATTAATGCAGGCGTTGTTGATAATTTTTTGATACAATCATATATATGTTGCCTTAATATTTATCATTGTGTAGCCTTTCCTAGTATGGTCTTATGGCACAAAGTAGCAACCCCCTTGACTTAAATTACAACTGTGATAACTGTTGGGTTTATAGCATCTACTTGGAATGTGACAAAGATGTTGCCCTAACTACTGAGGGCAGGATATGGAGACAGTGGTGTAGGAACCACCAGCTGTCACCTGCCATAGGCCACCGATGCTGAAAAGCTGTTGTCACTGCCTCACTGAATTAATGATTCATCCTTCGTTTTGTTCTGGTGCTACAAAGCTTTACCACTCCAACCCATGATGGTGTGGATGCCAGGAGGTGCCTTCAGCCAAGCAGGTGGCACTGGGATGGGTAAGGACTGGCCAGCATCAAGTGGGGTTCTGCTTCAGGGGAGGTTTGAGCCATACCCACAAAGCAGCCTCTGGCCCAACGTTAAAGCTGAGGGGATAGAGAAAACCTCACCTGATGTGATTTAAAACTATGCTACTAAAAAAAAATAATATCCACCCTGATTTTCATCTCTGATTTCCATCAGCGACAGACATGACCCAATAATTTTAACTGCAAGAGTTTTTACTTCTAAACAGCTTTAGATACAAAGTGGAGGTTATCAGAAGGGTTGAATCTTGTCTGTCAATCTGGCACTTTTTACAAACATGACATTCACTTAAAATAAATGGAGGGGATTAAGTTCCATGACCCTGTATATCTACTGGATGAATAATTCATCCTGCAGTATTTCAGTTGGAGGAAATGAATACCAAAATCTAAACATTCCTAATTAGAGTGCGAGAACCCCGTGGTGTTTATGGATTTTTAAAATCCTCAGAACTTGTTTGAAGTGCAGAGCTTCTTGAACCTGCTTTTTAAGTTTTATAAATATTTTTTTTCTTAATTTAAACCATTGCTTTTCAACGGAAATCTAATTTTTTAAGCAAACAAACAAACATGTAGTTCTAACTGAACAAGAACCTCTGCTGTGCAAGTGATAAAGGTTCCTTTCTGAAAGCATTTACTGTCCAGCTTCTACAAAGATCAGAGAGGAACGTTTGCTCTGAATTGTTACTTCCATCAAAGTTTTGAGACAAGTGATGGAATAAGTATTTCCAAAGTTTAGAGCTGCGTTCAAAACCCAGAACACATGACCTCCCACCAAATCACAAATTTATTTAAACATGTTCTCACAAACATAGCCACAAAATAACAGAGCTTGGGTCAGGATCACAAGTCGGGTCTGGTGCCTTTCTGCCAAATTACTGCTGATCTGCACCAGTGCCAGTGAAGGGAACATCCAGTCCAGAATTCAAAGCCAAGGGGAACCTAAAGTCTTGCTTTAGGTCACATAAAATGCTGCTACTGAAACAAATGGACTGCATCTATTTTCACCAGTGAAGGAGTTGGTTCGGTAGTTTAAACTGTAGTTTTAGGCACTTCAGGTACAATGCTAACTAGAGATGACTTTTGTTGTCATTGTTTGCAGACTGTTTGGGATTTGAGACACAGAGGTAGTGAGTGGATGAAAAGCGCAGCTAGAACCAAGCTTATGTGGGGTTGTCTTTGGAACAAGTCATTTCTGGTAGCCATCTGGACTCCTAAAAGTTAGATCAGGTCTTCTCCAAACCAGAGGAGACCACCACACACATCCTGATTTGTGTTATGAGGGTGATGCTGGTATACTGCATTCTACAACTTCAGCCTCCTCTCTCCTGCATGGTAAGAAAAAAACAGGGCACAAGGTTTCTGGACCAACTTCCCAATCAATCCACATCAGCCAAACTACCTGGCTTTTTTGATGGTGGTGGTGTTTCTTTGTTTCATTGGGTTTTTATTTTGTTGCTTTTTTTTCCTGCCTTGGTTATATTAATACCAGAGAACAACACAAGCTAGATTCCACTTTCAAACATCTTGGTATAAATCCAAATTCTATATTGTAATTAATTGATATGATTTTATTTTATTTCCTCTTTTGCTTTACTTTTCCTTCTCTGCCTTTTGCTTGCTAGATATGTGTTCTCTCAGTATCAAAATTAGACTGTCTCCTGTGATCCCTTCCCATGGGGCTTCGAAACATTTCAGGAGATGACACAGAGTCACGGCATTCCAAATTACAGGCCTGCATTTATGTTAGTTATCATTAACAGCAATAGTGCAAACGATCTCCCTTCAGGTTTATATCAACAGAAACAAGAGCACATTTGATGCCACAGATGGCTGCCACCTCGGTTTTCTAGTCTAACTCTGAAGTGTCCAAACGAATGTAAAATATTCTTGGTTTTAAGTTATTATTTCCAACTATTTGAATCACTTTCCCACTGTAAGGAAAGAGTTACAATATTGCATTAAATAGATAATTTTTTTGCATAGACTAAGAGTGTATATTTTGTAGAAGTTCTATTAAAAAAAAAAGCTTTTCTGGAGAAACAACAAAGGCTCCAAGCTTGTTACCTAATTCACCAGCCCTAATGAGCTTGGACAGTGACTCAGACCAAACTCCCCTGCTGGAATCAGCACAAGTTCAGCCTGTGTCAAGACTTGGGGAACACACCTCTGGTAATAACATTGCTCTTTCATTTGTATTTCTCAATTTTAGCACTGACACGGATGGAACAAATCCTTCCTGTCCTCAGCTCAGCAAGCTCAGCACTTTGCCTCGATCCTCCAGGGCAGAGGAGCAGATGAAATAAATCTGCAGAGGTACCACAACTGTCTTTGCTGCTCCCCAGCAAAGTGGAGTGCTTGCAGTAACCGTAGCTGCAGGGATGCTGCTATAGCTCCACAGACAGATACCCTCTTGCTGCTCAACTTTCAAAATGAAAAACTTAGAACAATGTCTGGAAACTCTGCATCTTTTCTAAATGTCCTGAAAACACAGTCACAAAGTGGCTGCTGGAGAAGTAATTTTCTTCCCATAGCAAGGGAAAAGCATAGAGGGGAGCAGAGCTGAATATTTAGTCCTTCAATCTGAAGAGTAAGTCGCCTTGAAAACACAGAGGATATCTCATGCTCTTAGCAACATGCACATAATCAGTCAGAAAGGTTATGGCAACGAGACTAAGTGCAATCGAACACAAACTACAAACATAAAGGAAGCAAACATGCTAAATCTCCCTTTTTAATTGGAGTTTAAATACGATTTCTAAATCAAACCAACATATGGAATCCCAAGGGAAGAGTAATCACATTTTCCAAGTAAAACCTATAAAATGGAAATCTCAAATAGGAAAAGGCATTATCTAAAGATAGAAGTAATACACCTGTGTTGCTTTTAAGGTTTTAAAATTAATGATATTGAGTAATATTTTGGTAGAAATTGTAGTTAAATAAATTAGAGCTAAATTCTGAAGCTGCTATTCAGTGCTACAGCATTTATGGGAAAAATTACATGATCCTACAAACACTCATTCAGATCAGCATCCCACTAAAATGAACGTGCCTGCATGGGTAAAACCAGTTACCTAAAGAAGAAGGATTACCAAAGTGAACACTGAGTATGTTTCTCCTATTGATGAGAATACTTCTTACTAAAAATCTTTCTAAGACAAATGTAATAAAATTGCTAAGCTGGACATGAATAACCCAGTCAGAGTTGACCCTGCAAACCAGGGGCTGCTGTCATTTTATAATGCTGGGAAAATGTATTGATTTTTTTTTCATGTTAGATTATATGTCCATATTCTTAGATGTATTAACTCCTTTTACTGAACATATTGCCCCTTTGATTTTCTATTAATTTCTCTGCAAGCAGAAGATATTAAAACAGACTCTGAAAAATAAGGGCATTGTCATTAAATAATTTTGACATCCACAAAATCTTGAACAGAAGGGGAAACATTTTATAAGTAGGATATTACTTTTAAACACGCCCTTATTTTCAAGAAGGACAGAGCAGTGGTAATAGATTGGAATTAAAGAGCCTTTCAAATAACACACAGGCAAGGGTTTTGCAGTCAGTCTGTTGCTCAGCTGAGCTGGGTTGATTCCCACAAGAGTGAGCTTTGAAAAATGCAAAGAGATCTTTTCAAGAATGGAGAGCTACAGTATTTCACTTTGTCTGTAAATCATACAAAGCAATGCTGGTATTCTAGCTGAAATCACATTTAAAATAGAGTTAATTGCCTGTTTGAGTTAAGATTCTAAATGGAATTAGTTACCCAATCCTATACATGTCTCTACAAGGATGCCATTCATCTTTCCAGCTATTTCTCCTGTTGCTAAGTTCAACGCATTATAATGTACCGTATGAGAAAATCACACTTCTAAAATAATGTTCCTTCCCTTAATAATGAGCAGACCCCATTCCCCATGTTTAATGTGCTTTTTTATTAACTTAAAGTTGTTTCCTTTACTTACAGGCATCCCCAGCTGCACCGAATAACACACAAATCAGATAATATCGATGGGGCGTTTTAACTATAGTTGCGACATGCATCAGGATCACTCTTCATTATATTTTCTTATCCAATTTTAAATCTTGGCCTCTTTGGGGAAATAAAAACCCAGTTTTGGAAATAGTAACTTGAATTTACACACCATCACTGATCCTTTCCTAAAGGAGCCAGGGGCATTTTATGTCTTTTCCAAAACAAACCGGAGCAGAAACAAAAGCAAAAAACCACCCTCTTTCTCACAGACTGAAGAATCCACTACAAAAACAAAAAAGGAAAAGAGAGGTAGGAAAAAAGGCACAGTGGAGACAAGGCAGACAGAGGTGGTTATAAAACCCAAGGGAGAAAGGGCAAGCAAGGGTTTGCAGTGCATCTTCAGAAGAGGGATGGGTTCAGATGGGTTTCACAGCCAAGTGAGATCTACCACAAGCACTACTACGTCCACCTAAAATGCCTCCCCAACGTAGATTACTGTGCAAGGTCTGCGTGATCATTAAATGATTGCTTTCCATTCATACTCCAGTTTAGAAAGGGTGATATAAATGGAAGGCACTGCTCTTCCAATGAAGGTGCCTGAACTTGGGATATATTCTATTATTTAACAAACCTCACAACCAGACTGGCTCAAAGTGGAGGGAAACCAAATTCTGATTGTCGTGAGCACAAAGCTTGGTTTTGATGACAAAGACACAAGTTTCCCTTAGACAGATATACTCCACTTACAAGGACAAAAGGAAAGCTCACAAAAAAATCACGCCATATAAGCAAACTCCTTTGAATAGGAACTAACAACAGAGTCACAGTTTCAGAACAGATTTGCACAGTAAGTCCTCCTTGGTATTTTGGCAAAATCTGGAGTCAAGTCAATCTGGACATTAAACAAGTAAATACACTGAAAAAAATAAACATTTGTTCTTACTACGCTGACGGTTAAACCAAAAATTTATTAGCAGGAGATTCTATGGAAAATGCCTTGTTATAATATATTTAACAATCCATTGCAATTTCAATACGGTGTTATTTAAATGAAGATGAGGTTGGTGAAGGAGACTCCTGGACAGACATATCAAAGGGATTCGTGATGGCTAGAAGCTAGGCAAATATGAGGCCAAAATGGTAAATTCTCCACTTTGTCCTCATCAGGGGGAGCCAAATCAGTGGTCCCCTTTGTCTAACAAATCTCTGATGCTGCAGAGGCAATTACTGGGAAGCTGGGAAGTTAAATTCCAGCCCATCTGTTATTGAATGCCCATGGTCATCATGACTAGGTATGTAAGCAACTCCTAAGAGATGATAAATTGCCACAACGCACAAATATAAACACACCATCCAGTCATTATCTCCTTCCCACTCTACTGCAAGCATCAGAAGACTGAATCGATCAAGTCCTAGCTAATCCCCCTGCCCCTGACACTCTGCTCCTTGGCTGTAATAGGTATCTCCCACCACTTTTGCTTTTCAGACCCTGGTCCTGTTTGTCATGGCAGAGCTCCTGGTGGGTTGGGGCCCTTTGAGCACCTTTGGTGCTCTGAGTGCAGTTGGAGTGTCATTATACCATTCACTCACCTCTCTGACTTTCTTTATTAGTTTCATCCGGGTGGAGTGCCCTGAAGCCATGTGGGTTGGTGGGCAGGGCACTGTGTTTTGGCCGTGGAAGCAGGTGGCCAGTAAGAGGCAGGTCTCACAAATGGGGTTCGAATGGGGTGCCATCCAGATCACCTGGGAAGGAATCGGGTGCATGTAGTGGGATCAGCTCATGCCCCTCACCCACAACATGCAATGACATGGATGCCTAGACCTTCAGCAAGCCATCTTAGTGACAGTATTTTAATAACAGGCACTGCTCTGGAGCTCCTAAGGAGAGTGACACAGAACCAGACAGTCTCCAAGCCAAGGTCTGAACCCCTGCACCGGACAGGAACTCTGCTAACAATTCTGCTAGGTACCACAGCAAGAAAGCAGATAAACACCTCTCCTCAACACCTTCCTCCCACCCCCGGGTAAGAGTGAGGAGAAGGAGGTCTGGACTTTGATCATTGATGGATTTTGCACAGACTCGTAGCAGGAATCCAACCGCCTGAATCCTGAGTTAGAATAGAAAATGCCAAGTAAATAATCTGCTAATTCTTTTTTTCAATAAATAATACGTGTAGGAGGGTCATGTAATTGGCCACAACATTTAAAGTTACATTTTCATCTTATGCCCAGAGAAGTTACTGTATGTTGTGGATTCTAAGTACTGCAGATAAAAAAATTACAGATGCTTTGGCCACTGCATATACAGTTCATTTTTCATCTACAATCAAAGATCAGGAACTAAATATTTACATTTCCTCCATTTTCTGTGCAAATAATTGTCCAGAATTGCACCCATAATTATTTGCAATCACTTGACCTAAAAAAAAGCCTTCCCTTTATGTGCTTACAGCACATGGAGCTCATGACCCCTAATCAGAATGCAACCCAAGGACAGGGAGTGCTACCCCAGCAAAGCTGAAAACTCAAGCCACTAACAGCTGATGAAATTCAGCTGAGACAGAGGTGAAGTGGTTGGTGCTTTGGGGTCTGTCCAATATGTCAGAGGAAGACTTCACTCGAACCATGTTCACAAGCCCCTCTGAATTAGGAGTGTTTTCTGCAGCTCCAGGAGGTTTGGGACCAAACCTCCAAAGAGCCAGCTTTCCAGGAGCAAGCCTACAACAACCACCTGTCCTTAGACCCCCTAGTTACAAGGTTTTTCCCATTAATGACTATTAGCTCCCTTTGGCACTGTGCACATCCACTTCCAGCAATGCAAACAGCAAATAATTCTGAAAAATAAATAAATTTCCAGAGCTATTTGCCTCTCAACAAATTATACAAGCATACCTCAGATCTTCCACATTTTCATACATGTGTAACTACAAACCACAATTTTTTTTTCAGTTTGCACATCCAACACATGTCCAGAAAGTTCCAAGCATCAAATGTCTGAAAACTGCATATTAAATATGATAGATATTTATTATGTTTTAATTTCAAATGCAAGGTACAAATGGGTTTGTCTTTCAGTAATTTCAGCTCTAATATTTTCTTAATGCAGCTGTCAAGCTGGATAATTCACAAAATATTCATCCTTTGTATTAGTATTATAAAAAGCTGAAGTCATTGCCCCAACACCACATCGAATGTGACTCTCTGTATAAATACAACAATATAACTGAGCTCTGTAGGAAATGTGTATGACCCGAAACTGCCAAGCTCTCAGAAAAACTTATTGTCCTTTTCAATTTCTCTGAATCACAATCAGAGACGAATTTGTTAATAGGATGCACCAGGAAAATACAACGCAATTGTTTCAGTATAAATGATGACTAGGGGCATCAGGTAATTAAAAATGAAGAGAAACTTGACAAGGCATCTCTGTAATTTCCTGGGGAACATTTGGTACAGAATCACAGACCGCAAGGCAGAGCTTTCAACTCCCTAAACCCAAATACTGAACAACATCATAAACAAAAGCCCCGGAGACACCAGAAAATTCATAATACTTAAAGTGAAAAATGTTATACATCCAGGGTTTCAATTTTAGGTTAAATGAGCATGACTGCTCATTGCTGAGACCAAAATGTGAAATCTTTCTGCCTCTTTTGTGGAGTCCTTTCCTAGACCAAATACCCACTGATGTGCAGGGCAAGGGGTGAACTGCAGCCGTTCAAACCCATTGAAAAGATCAGTTTTGGCTGCAGGCTGACAAGTCTGGGAGGTCAACAAGTGGTTTTGCCTGAAAAAAGCCTCCAGGATGCCATGTGTTAAAACAAAAGTATATCATTTAAAAGGAGGGATTGAATAAATATCATTTTTAAGTACAGAAGACCTTGTTCTTTGGTCTCAATTTGTCTAGCCTTTCTCATGCAGAGGGAGTTTCCAGGGGGTTTCTTGAGAAGTAAAATATTACCCTCCATGACTAAGTCTGAAGAAACAAGTCCTTCACTCGCAGCTATAGAACTGTTAGAAAGCGGTGGACAGGTGAACCTTTAATGTTGCTGTTGCTTAAAACACAGAGCTGAAATTTGTTGGAAACAGCAGAATTCCTTATCACTCACACAAAATCCTTTGTTGATGAGCTTCAGAGCACGTTCCCACTGCTCTTGTTGTGTAATTGGAAAGCCTAAGTAAAACATGCATGCTTGATTCCCTGCTGCTCTACTCCTCTTGTAGGCACCTCTGACTTAGGTAACACAGGCATAAAACTAGAATATTACAGAAGAGTCACTTCTCTGAGGAAAATCTGCTCTCTGCCTTCTTATCCCGGCTTTTGTACTGAGCTTTTCCCTAAGGAGATGAAAATAGCATTCACCTTGAAGTCCAAAGACAAAGTCTATTTCATTGCAGTCCTTCTAGCATGTAAATTATCACTGTCGCTTCCCCTTTTTTTCACCATTCCAGATACCCCTTTGCTAGATTCACACAAACGAGCCAATGTTCTATCCTGTCCCCTGCTCATTTATTTACATCCAAAGCAGTACGCATTTCAAGACACTATGAAAAGCTTCGAGGATATCAGAGACTTTTGGTGAGACTTTAGTGCCACAGACTGCCACCCCAGACTCACTGCGCTTCAGTGAACAGACACCTATCAAGTCAGTGTTACGTGCAGCAAGAATTCAGTTCATATGTTTCGCTTTGCACCTGGTTTGAACAAATCTTTTGGCAAAAAGAGTGTTGCAAAAACTGAAAGAAAAAAAAAAATCACATTTTCACATGCTTATTTGCCATTCTTTTTTTTCTGAATACGTTCTAAATTAGCAAGGTAGTAAACTTGTCGTAGATTAAGCAAATAATTTACATGTGAATGAATTCTCTTCAAAGCCAGTCTGAATACTACATGACTAGGCTGGTCTATACCTTAGAATTTTCCAAAGCCAAATTCTGTTTACCCATATTATTACAGAGAAGGAGAGAGGGGGCATCTCCTCTGTGTGTTCTTTTAGTGAGCAGGGTTCGTGAAAATGACTTTTTGGATAGATACTTTTTAGCTTTTCTGCCCTTTTAAACTCTCAGGACAATGTATTTTGATAAATGAATTCCATTTTATTGATAGAAATTTGCTCCATTTTTAAATAGCAAATATGTTTAAATTACATTTTATCAGGTGGTCTTTCATGTTGAACAAACTTTAAAGACTGGTATTGACAGAAGAACAGTGATATATTATGAAGATGAAAGCATAAATATTAAAAGAAAGGAAAAAAAAAGAGATAAAAAATAATTTCCAACACCAGCATTGAAAATAAAGCAATTTACATAACATTGCTCCTCAACATGTCTATTGCGGTAAATGACATTCCACCAGAGGCAATGGTTTGTAGCCTATGAGCCAGAACCTGTGAACATTTCAGCAGAATCATGTGCAGAAGGCCCAGCCTGGAACCTAAGACAATGCAGCCCCAGTAGAGATGTTCTTAACAGAATGACAAGCTAGTTCCATCATTTTTAGTAAGACTGATAAGACTTCATTTGTTCTGGTTTTCAATAAAATTGTGAAAGGGTGAATATTAACTCTAAACCTAACTCTAACCATCCAGTCATGGTTATATTACAGTGCAAAATGTGATATGGAATTAACATCATAATAATGGGATAATAGAAAAATCAAGTGGGGCTTAAGGGCAGCATACTGTTTCTAAAGCAATACATTTTAGGAAGTGGTTCACCTTTGGGGCCTACAGCATTTCCCACTCTGCCTCATTCACCCCTTTGTGAGCATTCCCCCAATCTGCGCTCCACATCTTCAGTTTGAAAGGGTCTGATTCTCAGGACCAAATATGAGCTACAAAAGTCTCCTCGACATGGAATCCAAAACCAGACACAGAACTCGAAAAATATATCCCAATCCTCTGTCTTTGAATGGGAACAAGCTAAACTGGGGGAAAAAAAACTAAACAGGGATGGATGTTTTTCCTCGAGTTCGTTTTAAGTGTAACAAAATAATGGACGGGAAATCGACGTATCTGAGAAATCTCTGA
The DNA here is from genome assembly GCA_027560015.1 of Chloroceryle amazona. NCBI lineage: Eukaryota > Metazoa > Chordata > Aves > Coraciiformes > Cerylidae > Chloroceryle > Chloroceryle amazona. Next base: position 436 of record JANHFX010023123.1, on the reverse strand, counting down.
TAGGGTTTGAATTATTTCCACGCACGGAAAAAAAATCAAAATAAAATCAAAACCTGTGCTTTCCCAGCGAGTAACAGCAGAGCCTTTTATAGCTTTTCTCCTGGCATGGGATTTGATTAGCATGTATAGAGATTTAGACAGAGATTTATTAAGTAACAATTACATTGTGTTGTAATTAAAACGTAGGAAATTCGCCGTCTACTTAAGCGTTTAAAAATGTTTAATGTAGGAAGCAATTACATCTCATTTTCAAATTATTCCCCTGCCTACAGAGCACGCTGTGGACAGGGGAAAACGCGTCTTTAAAGGCGGCGGGGGCTCACACGGCCCGGGGCCGCACGGCCGGGGGCAAAGCCCGGGGTGGGCGGCGCGGCGGGGTCCGGTGGCCGGGTGGAAAGGCGGGCGGGGGCCGGTGCGTGGCGATTCTCGAGTGTCT